>JBDFRD010244137.1:0-22025 GCA_039654405.1 Bullina lineata
TAACGGCACTGCAGGATGACTTGTTCACAGCTCAGGATGAACTTCAAGCTTTCCAAGAAAAATACGATGAAGTAGGTGCCAATTCCCATTTTGTGGAAAGAACACTTGCATATCATTCAATCTGATTTATCAATTTGTCACAAATGATAATTATTTATTTTATTAGATTTTTTTAGTATTTTTATCTGAACTTAAGTTAAAACACATTTGACTTATCTTTTAAGTTTATTTGAGGCCTCAGATTGTCATTTGGAATTATACCTGTTTGGACAAGTATGCAGAGTGGAGCAATGACTGATTAAAACTAATGAGGGTGTTAATCAATAACGGAGGATCATAATGTTTGCCTCAACAGGTAGTGCATGAGGCTGAACTAGCCAAGACAGAAATACTCCGGTTCCAGAGTCAGAGTCAGACCGCTGCCAGTAGGCTGTCAGACACTGACCACATGGCAGCGTCCACACAGAGCCAGGGATATGGCTCTCAGACGGAACAGGTATGCAGCTAGCAATAGAGTTCTATCTAGAATAAGGAGCCAAAGAGTCGGAAGTTATATCTGCTTCAGTTGAATGAAGGGGAAAAGATGATGCTGGATCACTTTCTAGCGAGGTGCTGGTCTATTGTAGGTTAACTATCCTGCAGAATATAAGAACAAGTCCTTCAAGGCCAATGAGGCTCATACAGCCAGAGCTTATGCTGGTTTCAGAAGCATGAGAGGGACAGATGATTTTTACTTCATGTCCTAGACAGGACGCTAGTCTGTTGCAGGTTTACTTCCCCTGCAGAATGTGCCGGTACCCAATTCTCACCTAAGTGGGGAGAGGAAAAATGGTGTAAAGTGTCTTTCCCAAGGACACAACACGGTCACCTCCTGAATTTAAACCCTGGACCCTTGAATTAGGAGTCCAACGCTCTAACCATCCAACCACCGCGCCACACCTTGCAGAATATGCTGGTACCTAAATCATAGTAGGATGAGAAGAAAATATAGTGTATAAAATGTCTTTCCTAAGGATAGAATACTGTGACCACCAGGACCTGGATTCAAACCTTGAACCTTGTGTCCAGACAGAATTTTCACCTCTTGGTCATCAAGCCACTAGGTGTGCTGGATCAAGGACAGTTTATATTCTGGGATGTTTGTGTACAGAGTTTAATAGCATTTGAAGTTGATTTTTTTTTGTTGTAAATATTTTTATTGATTTGGTGATGGGCCTTTGAGTGTATTTAAAGATATTCGAAACCTTGAGAATCTTGACAAACAACTGCTATTGGAGGTTTAGTTCAAGGAACATGCTGAGGAATTTCGTCATAATATTCAAATTTTGTTATCCTTTTTCTCAGAGGTTTGGAAGTAGTGAATTATACATATAAAATATCACTACTGTATTACTTACTAACTTACTTAATCCTCTTGCCTCCTTGTGGAGCATAGGGCCGCTGCAACACCTCTCCTCTGCACTCAGTTTTGGGCTGACTCTTTCAGTTGGCCCATGTCATTCTGGTAGCCCTGGCCTCGCTCTCCGTGGATCTGCACTATATACTGTATTAGCATTACATTTTAGACAGTCCTGCTGCATCAGGTTTGTCTTTGTATCTGATACAAGAGAGAGTTCAACTTTGAAATTGTCTTTAATTTGTCATTTCTTTCTCATGGTACAGAAACTGCTGAGAGTGTCTTCTGAATTCATATTTCTATCCCGTTCCTTCAGGCAAAAGCAACTTGAAAATTGAGCCCCTGAGAACAACAATGGTCTAAGTGCCATTTTTCTCATTTTGAGAAAATCGACTTTAAAGGAAGTTTATGTTTTGTCGCCAAAAGTAAAGAATTAATCTATTTTTACTAATTTTTTTATTGGTTGAGAAAGGTATATCTCATAATTTAGGCTACTTTTGATAATATTTTTATTTGTCAGGAAATTATGGGATGTTTTGGACTTAGACCACTGTTGTCTATGTCCAAGAAATGAAATAATTCTTCTGTTTTTTACAGAAAAAGACTTAGACCATGGTTGAATTAAAGATTTCGACCTGCTGAACATCATGGTAGTCACACTTCAAAAAACACCTGAATGGCACTTAGACCATTGTTGTTCTCAGAGGGCACAATTGTTTCTCATTTTTCTTCCTCAGGACTTGGAGTGCTCCCTGGTGACCACCACGGCCAAGCTGCATGAGACGCTGAATGAGCTGAACACGGTCAAGTCCAAGCTGTGTCGGGCCCAGGAAGAGTTGCAGACTAGTGGCATGGATGTCAGTCACTCCAGGTAGGAACAGCTTTACCTTCACCTTGTTGACCCTTTCATTGCTGACCACTAGCACCTGGTGAACTTGAAGGATCTTGCAGGATACCTTGTATTACTACACATACCTAATTCTCTCCTAGGCAATTTGATCCAGCTGCTTGCATTTAAGAGTGTTCCATTTTCTCTATTGTCGCCATTCATTTTCTTCAGCTTTTTTTTTATTGAGCAAATCTCTAAAACTCAAGCCCTAATGCTAACCATAACCTCTAAAACTCAAGCCTCAACCCTAACCCCCTCTCTCCCTTTTTTTTCACCACCACCAGCCTCCATTCAGCCACTTTTTTCTCCCTCTGTCTATTTCTTCAAGCAATATTACAAAAATAAAAATGCTTTCCTTCACTTGAATTATTATGGACTTTTCCATGAAAGTTCTGATCGTACCGTTACTTTCATCAGCCTTCCAGAGATTAAACATAGAGCTTTGAAGCATGAACATCTCTTATCTTGTCTTCCCTAGAACGGAGGTGGATCTTCTGAAGCAGTCTCTGGAGCTGAGCACAAAACAATTGGAGCAGGGAGAGGAGGACCTGAAGAATGCTCGACAAGAACTCGCTCACCTGCAAGGTATGTGGACAGAGCAACAAAGAGATAAATTGTAATAAAAACATTGCAAAGCAGTAAACACAACTAAATGAAGCTATCCCATAAAAATACACAAAGATAAACCAACGTTCGACATCATTGTCTTCTAAGACAGTCTTTGAAGACAGTAATGTCGAACGTTGGTTTGTATTTGTGTATTTGTATCGTCTTTGAAGACAGTAATGTCGAACATTGGTTGTCTTTGTGTATTTTTATCGGATAGCTTCATTTGGTTGTCATCGCTACTTTGCATTTTTCAGCTTCCTTGTAGCTTTCATTCACTTTTTTGCATTTATAATAAAGTTTATAGCTAGTTTACTTTATTCTTTGGAATTTTAACAACTCAGACTCAGTTCTGTGGAGGCAATTTTCCATACAGCTTCCATTCCAGTCTCCTCCATTTGATTGTCTATATGGCAGGATTCCTGCCATGTTTTCTCAAGGCGGTCAGCTTTGATTTTCCCTTGGGGAAATGTTATGCATGCTTTGTTGTATGTAGAACATTTCACTTTTCTAAAAAGTTACGTCTGGTCAAGTAAATGACTAACGCTATGCTTTTAATAATTTGAACACTTGAAAATGTCTACTTCACAGGTCTGTTGACACACTCACAGCAGCAGCTGGAGGAAAAGCAAGCCAAGCTGGATTCAGTTGTGCAGGATCGAGATGAGATTCAGCGAGAACTCGATGCCATGTGTGATGAGCAGCTGCTGAAGGTGACCCCTCGACCTATTGACCCGGCCTTGTACGGGGAGGAAGAGAGGCAGGAGCATGTGGATAGAATCGCCACTCTTGAGAAGCTCTCTCGACAGCTGGAGCTTGACAACAGGGAGATGGCCCGCAAGGTGAGAGAAGAGGGATGGGTGGGGTTAGGGGAGGGTGTGTTGAAGGGGGGTGGAGGGCTATTTTGTCAGGAAGCTGTGTAGAGTTTTAGCCCTGAACTTCTGTTGTGAGTCAATGTTTAGTCAGAGCAACAGAATAACTACTGTTTTAGATTTTAAATATTTTCTTGGATGTTATTTTATGTTATACTGTGTTAGGATAAAATTACAAAAGCAACAACAGTGTAATGTGTTCAGTCTGCACATTTTTATTTTTTCATTATTGGTTCACGATATGTCAATTAATATGGACGACAGATGAAGATTAAAATTTAAGTAAAAGCATAGATATACCTGTTAAAGTATTTTAATTTCATAGTGATCATTTGTGTTACACAAATTGTTTTGGATATCTTTTAAGTATGTGCCTCACTGCAATATTTACTCTTGACAGTATTGTTCTTATAATTCAACAATATATAAAACATTGTTGGGAACTATCTTTGAGTCATATAAAGACTGTGTCTGACAAACAGATTCAAATAGTATGAAAGAGTTTCAGGTTTAATTAACAATACAATGATCTACTAAACATATCAACATTATACTGTGTCTTCAAGGGGTACATGGACAGAAAGATGATTAAAAAATGTTAAAATATGTTAATTTTTTGTACAAAACAAAAGAGAGAGAGAGAGAGAGAGAGAGAGAGAGAGGAAAAGAGAAAAACGAAGTATGGAAGTGAGAATGAGAGAGGGAGAGAGAGAGAGAGAAACAGAGAGAGTGTTATTAGTAAACCTTCAAGCTGTTTCAAACGGTGTAACTTTGATTCTGTGTCCCTTTCTTTTTCATGTTTAAATGTCAATTGAGAGCAGTCCGTTCAATTTAATTTATAAAGAATGCAAGTTTTTCTTTCTTACCTGAGTAGGTGTCTCCATTGATAACGTGTTTGATTCCTCCTCAGCTATCTGACACAATGTCCAAATGTGAAGCCCTTGAGGAGCAGCATCAAAGAGAGAAACTCAGAAGTTCTGGTACGATGCTGCTGCTCATTGCATGACATCCTGAAGAATAATTTCATGCTTCTGGTTTCAATTTAATGTTCACACCGATTTTTTTTTTTTTAACATTGGTGTTATTTCATTCATTTTTAACCTTTACATTTTTGCCTTCAAAGTGTATAAAACCCATCTAATGTCTCAATTATTTTTCATTGATTAAGATTTTCACTTTATTTAGCAAGCAGTGCTTTGGCTTTGTCATACATTCATTACTGTCCTCTGCGTTGTCCTGACAGATGACATTTTAGCCTGGTCATTTAAATTTGTGTTCCACTTCACAGACAAATACCAGCAGAGTAGCCGCTACACTGACCAGCTGGAGCATGATCTGGACGGTGCCAACAAACACATCAGGCAGCTTAGAGAGGAGCTGCAGCAGCAACAGACAAAAGTCTTCAAGCTGGAAGCAGACAGTCTAGGACTCTCGGTATGTGTGTGTTTGTGTAAAAGAGTACAAATAATGTTATCTACAATATTTGATTATGTTATCTGTAATAATTAATTTTCAACATATAGTATAATGCTATCCATTAGAATGGCATACTAGTATGCATGACAGCAGGTGATTAAAGAAATCAAGCAATATGAAAAGGAAAGGGAGAGCAACAACACAAGAAGAGAGAGGGTGAGACAGAGAGAGAGAAAAAGAGAGAGATAAAAAGAGAAAGCGAGAGAGAGAGAGAGCATTTT
This sequence comes from Bullina lineata, assembly GCA_039654405.1. Taxonomy (NCBI): domain Eukaryota; kingdom Metazoa; phylum Mollusca; class Gastropoda; family Bullinidae; genus Bullina; species Bullina lineata. The sequence continues at coordinate 5,461 of JBDFRD010244137.1, forward strand.
CAATCAACCCTGCATATACGTGATGACTGAAAACAGCTGTCTGAGACTGAGCCACATGCTCCATATCCTCCCCTCAGGCCAAGTATGAGAGCACCATAGCTCGACTGGAGCAGGACAACAAAGACTTGAAGCACAGACATCGCCAGGAACTCGATACAGTCAGTGAACGCATGGAAGTGGCCAGTACGGAGGCCAGGGAGCTTCGGGGACTCAAACGTGAGATGGAAAAGGTGAGGAGGATAGGCCTAGTAATATTCAGCAGTAAATGTCTGTGTTTTTTTTGGTTTTTTTTTACTTTCTGTGCAAATTTCATTGTCTATGATGTTCACTTTGTATTAGTTCCTTCAAGGCCTAGATGTTAGAGGCAGAACTAATTCTGTTTTCAATAGCATGAAGCTAATAGATAGGATGCTTTTCTGTTGTATGTATATTTTCTCATCAGAATATGCTGGTACCCATTGATTCCTGGGCAGTGAAAGGGAAAATGGTGTTAACTGTCTTTCATAAAGATACAAAGTAGCAGCGATAAGATTCAAACCTAAGACTTTCAGACTGGAATCCATTGCTCTGACCATTCAGGCATACTTTGAATGAGTAGATGTGAATTATATTTTATAATTCTAGTAATCTATGAGTCTTGTTGTGCACATTGTCACATACCTTTACACTTCTGTCCATCAGGAGCTGTCCCAGAGTAAGTTGGACGTTTCTCGGCTCAAGTCCAACAGTGAGCGGCTAGAAACACAGCTTCAGACAGAAAGTAAACTGCGGCTAGACCTGGAGAACAGAAACACTGTCATAGATAATGAAATGTCAAAGGTCAGTGCCAGATGAATCGAGTGGAATGAGAGTTTTGTTTCGGTTACTCAATCGAAGAGGGAGTGAAATTTTACTTGGTTTGTGAATGATTTTAAAGTTCTCTTTATGCACCAGAATATGAACAAAAATTATTTCCTTACGTCCTGTTTTGGATAAGCTCAACTTTGAAATGCTTGTGGGGGATATTGATTTTGTAAAATGCATTACCTCGGCAGCATTTTTGTAAAGTAATTTTACTTCATTTGATACATAATCCTTAAAGAAAAAAAACATAAAGTGTCAGTATGTAAATGTTGAAATCATAAGCAGAAAAAATATCCAGATTGTGTCAGAACAGTTGGAATAAGAAAACTAAAAGTTCTAAAACTACCTAAGGGGAGATACTATTTTCTTACCCTTAATAAAAGCCTTACTAACTGGTTCTATAATTTCATTTTGGGTGTTGTTTTTTACATGCACTAAGATCTTCTTTCTTGGACTCCAGGTGTGGAGTCAGGTGCGCAGTTTGATGGAGAAGAACGCAGAGCTTGAGTCCACTGCACGTTCCCAGGATCAGGAACTCAACATGGTAAGTTCAGATGTTTGGAATGTGTTTGCAGGTTGTCTTTTCTCCTGAGAAGAAAAAATAAACTGATTTATTAGCAATACTTGAAACAATTTTCTGTGTGGTGCATAAAACAGACCAGAGACTACACACAGATGCAAGGTATGCAACAAAGACTGTCACTCATGCATAGGCCTGCACAGCCACAGACACCGCTGTTCAATCCAATCATAGGGTGTCGTATCCATGGTTAGACCTGACCGACGAAGGCCTATCATGTAAAACGGGCTTGATATTTCTTTTGTTATGAATTCGTTGAAATTCAGAATTAACATACTGCTTTCATCATAAAATTTCATATGGCTGTTTGCCATGTGATACAGTCTTTTCTCCTTTTTATTGACTGAACAATGTGAAGAGTAATGTAGATACAAATTAAACTTTTTTATTCGCATCTTTTTCTATTGCTACTAATTTAAGAAGAGTCCTGATTATAGATTGCTGTGCCACGCTGAAGTTTCAGTATATCGCCATTTGTATGACTCTGATGATGCCCTAAACCTTTCACTTTTCATAGGCATTCTGTATTTAATGTGGCTGAGTGAGATGGTACAAAGTTCCAAAAAAGATCAAAATATCACAATAAGTGAATAAAATCAGAGATTTTTTAAATTTTCTTTTTCCAGAAAAGGTCAGCCATTCGTCAAGTTGAGATCACCCTGTCCCAGAAGGAGGCTTCATTCGAAGCATCCACTAAAGCCATCACAGCTAGGGCAGAAACGGCAGAAAAGAAAGTAAGTCATTTTTATTATAGGATTGGATGAGATTACTCTGGTTCATTTGAATAAGTTAAAAAAGATTGAAGCCTCAAGGATTGGGTTATGATAGAGCCCTATATGGTGAGAGAGCTGTATCTAATTATAGTTTGTATTCTCAAGAAGTCGTTTTCCAATTTAGATTTGATTTTATCAAGTTCCTCTCCTTTTTTGCTAGTTTTTAGTGTAAATTAGAAATTTTATTTATAGGTAATTTTGGCTTGCATTCTTCTCTTCCCTGCTGGTCATTTGTACATTAATCATGTAAAGATCATATGGCAATGGTCATTCAAAAACAATTATAAGGCTTTATATAATATAGCATCTTACATAAAAATTGCTTTCAGATTGCTTCTGTTTGTCCCGTATTGTGTACTAACATTTTGAAAATGATTTTGATAACAGTTTTGAGTGCCTTTACCCTCTCTATGATTTCATTTACTTTCATTCATTTGCTCACACAAAGCAAACAAATGAAATCCTGCTAAACAAGCTTGAAAAATTGACGTCTTACTAAGTTTTGAAAGATCAGTTCCTGATTAGTTAAAGGTTTCATGGCAAAGAAATACATTATAATCTTGCTCATTTTATTATTTACATACATCTCTGCTTTTGCTTCCCTACATCTTGTTCATGTCTTCTGTGTGATGTGTATGATATAGGCTCGACATTTTCTGTGTTAGGAATTCGTTGAACTTCTAAATAAAACAATAAGTTAGAATTTTTTTTATCCTCAAACCATCTGTTATGAATAGAAAATAGAAATGCTTTCCTCACATATTAACTGAGTAGCTAAATATCTTTAAATTGGAAAACAAATTTTCATATTGAGTTTTACCCAAATTAAAAAATAATCAACATAACGTTAATATACACGGAGAAAGGTAAAATTGTGTGACAGCTTTTATTAATGATTGGATTGGTTTGTGCTCTCACCCTCAACCGACTACTTATCATGCATAGTATAGTAATTATCATTACCTCATTTTAAATCTTCCTTGGAAAAAAAAATTGTTCATGAATGTGGATAGTCTCTTTAAACATGATCTGTAACATCAGGGGTAGCATGTATTTAAAGGATATTTCTGTTCTTACGTCAAGCGTTATTATCCATTGTCTTACCACTCTCTCCCGACAACTAGGACAGTGGTAGAGAAGATGTGAGTTGCTTCGCTGTTTTCTACGTTATGTCATAGCTCACAAGAAAGCCCACATGTGCTAAAAGGGCTTAACTCAAAGCTTCTGGTGTCCGATATATATACTCAGCGCCTGTTATTGGTGTATTTATCAATACTATAGTGGGGAAGCCTACTTGATGTAGTTGTGTGTATCCTGTTTGTGTTCATCTTCAACAGCTGGCGATGGGATTACAATTCAACATCAATGTAACAGTGATCATGAAGAAATGCCCTTTGTTTCAAATACTTCAAATATTAGCTGACTTTTACAAACAAAGCAACAAATTATATAATTTCCAAAATATACTAGCATTTGTACAAATTTTAAAAGAAAAAAAAGAGGAAGAGAGGATCCCAAGGCTGCACACTTTATTATCACTGTTATAATAACACAATTATTGTTATATATTTTACTAATCTTCTTTTTGGGGGTGGAACTAAGAAGCAACCACCTGCCCTGTGCTCCACTAATAGGAAACTGGTTACCCTGTCTAAACTTCTTGCTGTCCTTACTTCTACAGAAAAGAAGAAATGTGTGAATGAGACTGTGAAACTAATGAGAAACTGGTTACCCTGTCTAAACGTCTTGCTGTCCTTACTTCTACAGAAAGGAAGAAATGTGTGAATGGGACTTTGAAACTAATGGGAAACTGGTTACCCTGTCTCAACGTCTTGCTGTCCTTACTTCTACAGAAAGGAAGAAATGTGTGAATGGGATTGTGAAACTAATGAGAAACTGGATACCCTGTCTAAACGTCTTGCTGTCCTTACTTCTTCAGAAAAGAAGAAATGTGTGAATGGTACTGTGAACATAAATGTAAATCGTGGTTCGATATGTATGTTATGGTGAATATTTCATGTTGCCCTTTCACCCCTGACCTTGTGGCTGCAAAGTTGGAAGAGAGTGAACCTGTGCACCTGGAAGTGAGTGACTAACAGTTCACATCTACTTGTTTTCTTACCTCCCCTTACTTTCGCTTGTTCTTCTTTAGGTTCCCTGAATGTATAACTTGCTTTTATTCTTGCCTTACTCTTTATGCCTGCACTCTGTTGGATTTTCTTACCCGAAACAAACTATAATTGATTAAAGCACTTTTTCTCCGCATCAATGAAGAAAAAGCAAGCTTGTAATACATTGACAGGTACTCATAATATATGTCCACTTCCCAAACACTTTGAAAACATCTTTTAATACAAGTAGTTCTCCCTGCACTTGATATTTATTTAGAAAAAAATGTTATTTATCATGACCTACTGTTTCCCTGTGCTTACACGTATTCTTGTGAAATCTATAAACTGCTTCTTGTACCCAAGGCTGTGGGGTTGTGTTTAGCTGGAATGGTTTGAGTTAGAGGGGATTGTGAACAAATGCAATGAAATAGTCAATATCTCCTACCTATCCTGAAGTTTAATAAAGTCTGTATTCATAAAATATGTCTAAATAACTAATGCATGTAGTTCGTTAAATTTCTTAAAATCATTTACACTTGTTCCAATTTAAGTAGTACTTCCAGGCTCATTTTAAACTCAGTTTCACAAGAAATTCAACTGAAATGGGTACAGGGGTATAACTGAAAAAGTGCTATATACCTCAATCAGATTACACTTATAGTTCTGAAAATAATTGTGTAATAGAGTAGGATAATACAAAGATATTGAACAGTTCCTGTATTGAAGCATCTTTCATTTTGATCATGTCAGGTGCAAGGAGCAAGAAATGGTAAAGGTTCTAATGTCACATTTTATTCTTCACATGAGTTATGCTTAATTATTCTATGTTGTTGGTTTGCATGAGATTAGCTTTTCACATTTTAAAGTCAAAGTCAGAGCTTTTTAATTTTTTTTTTTTTTTTTTAATAAAGAGAAATCTCAAAAAAAAAATAAGTTCAACTTTCAGGCCTGTCATTGTTATGTTATCATTATTCTGATGATCAGAAACGTGATATGCCATCACTTGTATTTGTCTCTTTTGACTTGATAGGAATTTTTACTTCTATGATTAGTCTCAACACTGCTGTATTTTATTTGAGAAATACTATGTAGAAATCCTAAGTCAATCCATATAATGTTTATGAATCCAAAAAGCAAACATATTTCACATTTATTATTTTATCTCAGCAGTTTTTATGTTGAGGTCATTGTCTCACAATTACAGCAATATGTGAAGTTGCATTTTAGGAATTCACTTAAGCAAAAGAAGTTTGACCAGACTGTTCACAATTCTTTTCTTTTTTCTTTTGTTCACCTCCTTTTGTCAATTTATTCTTAATCAGTTGAGTAACTTCTAATTAACGAAATGAACAAACAAATACAAAGCTGTCATTTTTTTAGTACATGCTTGCTTCACTCTCCAAGGCTGACAGTGTTTGAAAAAATTTTTATTTAAAGCCAAAATTATGGCTGTAGAGGCAGTCTAAAAGTTTGGCTAAAACCTAGCTGTAATCACTGGTGCATAAGGTAATTTGTTGTGTGAACTGATTTTGCTTTGCATGTTATTCCGACTTCCTTGAGGAGATATGAGTGAGATTGGTCATTACTTTTGTAGATAGCATAGGAGATTAAAACATTCTTGTTATCTTATGCTCATTACAAATCCAACAGTAGTTTGGAAAAAAATACACTAGATTTTTGTAAGAAGACATGTCAACACTTCTAACCATTCTTTCGAGATTACACACATAAATGTTCTAGCTACAGGTTTTTCATTTCAAACAGTAAAATAACACTATAGATTCTTTTTTTATTTTTTTCCGGGAAATTCTCATTAAAAAATGCTCAGGATTTGTGCTCTCAGATCTGATAAATGTTTTGCGTTAGTGGCTATTGACGCTTAATTTTTTTCTTGTTATTTAATAATATTTAGAACACGTTTCATCCCATTTCAGGTTTTGATTCCTGTAAATATGCTATAGTTTGATCAAAGTTTTAACATGAATTAGTGAAACTTTCTATTACCAGTATAAATGAGTTGTACAATAGCTTTGCCTTCATGATTGATATTTAACAAAACATTAATTTTTTTTTTTTTTTTTTTTTTTTGCCATCAGTTCCTGTAAGATGAGCATACTACACGATAAACTTCTGATTTTCTTTATAATGCATATTAAAGTGATATTAAAAATATGCTTCAAGTGTATGGTATGTTAACTACTTCATTACCAGGAAGAATGAATTATTCTGTAACTGAAATGTGCCAGGAGGAAGAACAAAATCTAACTGAAGCCACAAGTCATCAAACTTGAAAGGTAAATCCCAAAATTTTCATTGGTCCTGTAAGTCACATATCTCACCTGTTGGGGTATCCTTTTTCATTTCTTCATTAAAGAAAGATAATACTCTTGAGGACACACTGCCAATCTCTTGTCTTAAGCTGGAGTTTTTATCATTGATCAGAGACAATTGTTGTTGTACAAGATCATTCTGCTGATGGCATGATTGTGAAACGTGTCTGTCAAGATCCAGTACCTTTTCATCCAACTCTTCACACATTTTGACATGGGCCACTTCAAAACACTGTGGAATGTAATATACCCAATATTAGTTAGTATAAACTGAAAAGGTCTTATTCTAAAAAAAAAAAAAAATGTCTGTAATCTATCTCTTTGAATATTCTGAAAATTCTTGATGCATCAAAACAAAAACGTTATTGTAACAACTAATGCACATAGAACTCAATTCGTAGTGTTCCTACTGCACCTCAGCCATGTTGTGAAGTTAGCTGCTCTTGACTAAGTTTCTTTAGTTTTTTAAGTTTTAGCATTTTGTTCAACAATACAATACATTATTATGGCTCAGAAAAAAGGAAATGAAAATACGGCACTTGTAGACTATGAACGATGATTAGATATATATACATGTACAAGGTGAACTACATCAGTGATAGCATGACTATGTTAAAGATAAAAAAGGTGCATGTTTCTCGGCCTTTTTTAAGCACACTGGAAGCACTCCATCAATCTCTGACACAACAATAAAAATTGGTCTTCATGTAAAAAAAAATGTGCCCAGGAAGAATAGAAACAAAAAGAGAATCTTAAAATGGTTACCTGCAGAGTATTTTCATGTGTTTGTACATGGGAATTAAATGCTGTCTTCACTTTAGCAGTCTGTTCTAGTAGTTCAGACTGCAATTTGTCCCAACACTGAAAATGAAGATAATATGAGTATGACTCATCCTTTTCTTGTTACATAGTCCAACATTCAGCTTGACACAATTTGTTTCAACAATCAAAAAACACCAACACAGACATATGTTATATCTACATATAACACCATTAAAAAAAAAATCACAAGCAAAATAAAAAAATATATATTTGCAAATAAAATTTTTTTTTGAAAAATTGTTAGCAAAAAAACAACAACAAATATATATACAGTGTAAATTTAATTCTAATTTTCTGACGTTGAAATAACTGTAACCTTAAAAACAAGGGAAAACATAAAGCATAATAATATAGCTTTTGCTTTCATCTAAAACTATTTAGACAAATTAACAGTGAAGAACAAACCTGCAGATCCTGTTCAACCCCATTTGTGGTGGTACTCTTTATAAGTGTGCCCTGATCCCCAATGTCTGCAAAGCCCTTCAAAATCTAGGTACAGGGAGAAAATACACGGCAGGTAAGAAAAATAAATGAACATTCTTTCATGACCAATCTCCAAAACTATTCTAAGTCAAATATATATTCCAAGCACATCACTATTCCCCAGTGAATGTAAAAGTAGAAAAAAATGAACAATCAAAAACAGAAGGTGTGTGTATGATTTAAGTTATGAAAGTAGGCTAATTTAAGTTGAAGTCGAGTTTGCATACACAAAGTACAAAGAAGAGAAAGATGATAAGGAAAGAGGAGGACAAAATGTGATGTGCAACGTCCTCACCAATCAGTAGTGTCCCTCTATAACCAAACATGCCATTATATGAGAACTTCTATGGAAAAATTTGATCACCCATCTCTAAATGCAAGCAAGTCAAATTAGTCTGCGAAAAAGTGAACTTGGCTCAAATATTTAAAAGAAAAAAAAAAAGAAAGTCAATAAATCTGAATGCAATAATTGGTGAAGTACTGACAGTACATTTTAATGAAAGGATTGTAAAGATTACCTTTTTTGCATGTGCAATATTGCATTTTGCATGGTTCTCAATGCTATCCTCAACTGCTTGACCGTTGATTGCACAGGCCTGTTCCAAGCTTTCTTGCTTCCTAATAATATAATAAACACATCGGAATCATTAAATACAGAAAAAGTGTTAGTATTCAGTTGAATTATTTCAAAATAAACATTAATAAGAAAAAAACAACAAACAAACAGCAGCAATAAGGTTAAGCTAAATATATTATGTACCAGTATAAGCAATACAGTGAATCTTGGATGTAGTGAGCTTATGGGGACCAGCCCAATGTCCTTTTTGAATACATGGTCACAGAAACAGTGACTACAGGGTACATAATCATTGCACCTCAACGAAATCAGAGTGTTTCTCATTGGTTCAGTTCAACTGACTTGGCATATTAGCAAACAATAGCCTACAATCCCATTCACTCCCCTTCTTCAGGCCAAACCTAGAGATCTCTACACCTAAAATTGATGTCTACTCAATGCAAGAGCATCACTGGGTGTGTGGCCACTAAAGTACCTACACATCTATTGTGTGGACACTAAAGTACCTACACATCTGTTGTGTGGACACTAAAATACCTACACATCTTTTGCGTGGACACTAAAGTACCTACACATCTGTTGTGTGGACACTAAAGTACCTACACATCTGTTGTGTGGACACTAAAGTACCTAGACTTCCGTTGTGTGGACACTGAAGTACCTATATAATATATCTGTTGTGTGGCCACTAAAGTACCTACACATCTGTTGATGTAATAAGCAGAAATTGCCTCATATCTTAAAATTTGCAAGTCAGGCGGAAATGAGAGGATCCGATTTCAAAAAGATAACCTCGTTACAACTGAGGTGGGTGGATTTTTTCTTTTGCTCGTTGAATGCAAAGTCATGTTGGATTCCAGTTCACTGAATATGTATGTTGTTACCAACAGAAGAAAAGGAAACAGTCAAAAAGAGAATTTATATATATGATCAACATATATATATAAATTATAATAACTAATATATATAAATTATTTTTCTACATAATCTATAACAACGATACTTACATTTACTTTTAGCACTTACCTGTTTGCATCGATTAATACTTGTGAGGTTTGCCTTTTCTCTGATTCCAGATGATTAACAACCTGCCACAATGAGAAAATGATCTTTTGAAATTAGTTCACTATTCAGATTCTACCTAAATCACAAAGCAAAGATATACTGGGGGGGGGAGAAGCACCATGAAAAGAAAATTTAACTAGACGAGCATTTTGCACATTTATGTCACATGGCACATAAACATTTTTATGAACACAAAGATTTTAAATTAGTACTGTGACTGATTGTGAGTACTTTTCAGACAATAAAGTAAAGTTCTTTCAATAGAAACAGCTACATAATCTTCTTTTACATCAGTCAATTATTTATATCAAATGGCATAAATGAGAACACCTTGATGAGCATTTGTCACTTCACAGCTCAGCATGTGTTTTCAAAGAACCCTTCAAAAGATACAGTGACTCATTAGTTAACAGATTCTCGAACAATGAAACCCAAGAATTACATTAAATAAAAAGTGCACCAAAAAGCTCACCTGTTGCTCAAAATCATTGAAGCACTGCTTCCTTTCCTGCATCAGTTTCATCAAACCCTGTGGTCCAACAGAAACAATAAAACTTAAATTTTACAGTTAACTCAAAACTGTGACAGCAGCATTTTAGTGCCAGTAATTGATGTTACTATCATATTGTTTTATCACTACTCTTCAGACAGCATTCCTATCAACCTGGTTACAAATTCTACTTTGAACATTTTACTCTTGGCAGTAGGTTATTTTAATTTCCACACATATGTTTTGAAAACTGTAAAGTGCTTGAAAAAGTTGGATATGATTCATCTTATAAATCATTAAGTCTCATAAGAATCACTGTTATGCAACTTGAGACAATTAGAATTTTGCTGTTAAGAGTCATTGAATTTCCTGAATAAAACTGATTTCCTCCTGTTTACTTGCCTGTTCAATCTCAAAGTCTCTCTCTTTTATAGAGTTCAGCTTTTCCCTCAAAAAAGTGTTCTCGTCTTGTTGCTGTTTGGCAAATGCAGATAATGCCACAAAGTGGCCAGCCATCAGATCCTTCACTTCTTTAGTAAAGTGCCTGAGTAACAGCTTATTTGCAGTTTGCTGTGAATTTTTATTAAAGCTTAATACATAGTAAAAGTACAATTTCTATATGAATCCATAGAGACAAAATGTCCAAAAAATCTAGACTTCTGTAGAAACTATGAGGCAGTTAAGAACTTACAAACAGCATCATCTTTTCAAGATTTCAACTGCAATAAATTTTATGATAGTAATAATCATAATCAGTGTAATACTAATAAACTATCATTTTCATTTAAAAAATAATGGCTGATGTTTGAAAAATGAGAATATAAAATAACTAAATCTATATTGTAAAGCAGAGAACAAGACCAAAGTTGTAGAAAGCAATGTCCAGACTATGCAATTTAAAAGCAAAAATGAGAAAAGGAGTACAAAAACAGTAGGATGAAAGACAGCAACACTCTACCTGTTCTTCATACACAGTGATGACTTGGGTCAGAGCTGCTTGCTGATTCTCAATTTCCACATCAATAGATTTGATCTTTTCAAGCGCTGACTCACTCATTTCTGTGAGGCAATTTTTTGCCTCAGTCTGAAAATAGGACTTTAAGTTACTAAGGAATAGATGATTTCAAAACTATATTTTTTTTATTTATATGTTATATTATTATTCCATATAAAGGTTTTGTCAGTTGATCCTTTTTTCACTAACATAACCACCCTGATGGAGAATAAAATTGAGTTAAAACCTAAGATATCATATTCTTCAGCTTACCACTACAGATTCCATTCCCTTGCAAAGGGATGCCAGTGCAATAGACTGCGCTTCTGTAAAATGCGTGGTTTCATCAGAAATGAATTTGCACTTCATCTTTACATCATCTTCTATCATGGATACTTGCTCTTTGATAGCCTTCGACTGAGTGCTGTGTAGCTGGCTTAATTTCTCTGAGGAAAAATTAAAAATGAATCAATTTAGCCTACTAGTGAAACATGACAATAAGAGAATGTTAAGTATCTAAATTTAAATTTTAAAAAAGCTGTGGTGATGTCTTTACTTCAGTTTTATTTTATCTTAAAGCTATACTGGAATCAAGTAGTACAACACAACATGATTGCCAGTTGCATTTGTAAGTTTAACACCGAGTACAGGCAAAGAGTGTAAATCAATTTAGATTTCTCTGGCCCTCATTGCTAAAAAGTTCTCCACACGTTGTGCTTGTAAAAGAATGTTATTAGGGTCTGCCTAATAGTCATAACTGGACAGATATCTGTGTTGAATAAGAGATTGTATATTGTGATCTTCCATGTGCCGTCATTATACCAATTAACATGGTTCTTGTTGTGCACAAGGATGACGATACTTTCATTTTCAATTGCAGATACAGTGCATCTTGGGTGTAACAAGCTAACAAAATCTATCTCAACAAAAAAGTATCCCAAAGTCCCTTTTTGCCAAATCTTGCTCATAATGGGGAAAAAAAATTCCCCCTTGCTCAAATCCCATTTGATGGTAACACCATGTCTTAGGCAAGATCACATTCACCCCATTATCTACAGGGAAAGGGGAAAACACCAACACAGTCCATCCAGCAGAGAACATGAGACAAGGGGTGGAGATGGAGCTGAAACGTGTCGCCAGTGCAATAGGCCTTGTGCTGGTGTATGTTTGTCTTTGTGTGAACTGGTCTGCCTATTTAGACCTTCAGGTGAAGTGGAAGATAAAAAAACAAAACAAAAACAGGTATCCTTCCCTAACCAATAGACACTCCAGGTCTAAAAATTAGCCAACACGTGTACCTAATTTGATTTTGAAAGTATTTTATTAAATCAAACCCTTTTCAAATTACTAATCAGGGATTTACACTGGTATAATTTTCAATATTTTAAAGCCTTCCTTTATTTGGAATCTGAACTGAAAGTCTCTTGCTCTTTTACTAAATCTCAGTGTGCACATGAGATAGACCAGTGTGTGAAACGTAAGATTACAATAAGCTCATTGGCAATACAATACTGAGCCTCTGCAAGAAAACCAAAACACAACAATAACAACAAAAAACCCACACCTGAGACTTTACTTTATTATACACAAACTAACCAACTTCATTAGTTAACTGGTCAGTTAACTCTCCATTCTGGACAGTACAGTCCTGCAGACGGTGATCAATGTCTGATGTCATCTGTTGAGACTCGATCAAAAACACAGATTGAGTTGACTCATTGTGATTTTCCACAGCTCGCTTTCTGTCCAGTTTATCATGAAGGCCACACACATCAGTAACAGAGGACTGAACAGTAGACATCAGCTAGAGAAATGGAAACAATGAATTAAAGTCAAACTGTGTTCCATAAAATAAATTTTACTTTGTTTTATTATCTACGACAGATATCGAGATACTCAGCATTTTATCTTCCCCCCAAAATCAGGATTTTCGTTACTAATGTGAAGAGTGTGTTGTTCAGAGACCTGGAAAACAACCAAAATCACAACTCACAAACTCCAGACATTCATGAACTGATGCTTTAGAAACATCCTGAACATCTGATGGCCCGAAGTTATCTCCAACCAAGAACTGTGGCAAAGTTGAAACAGAAGAAAAAGTGTGAACAGACAGGTCACACTCTACCTTCAACATCCCTAGGCAAGCCCTGGGGTGGAACCCACAGGGTAAACTTAAAATGAGAAGAACCAAGCACCAACACTGAGATGAAGATGGCCAGTATAACATGGGCTCAGTTGAAAAGGGTCTCCCAGAACATAAGCACTGTACGTTGGAAGAGCAATGTTGTGACCTTGTGCTCTAAGAACCAGTGGAAAGTCAATAAGTTATGTCATTATGAATCAACTTATTTGCACCCTTGCTTGTTTGTTTCCTGAAACTGCAGATGTATTCTTTAAATTTATAATTAACTAAACAAATGATAAGTTTAAAAGATGATAAATATAGCATGCAATCCCCTTCAAAAACTGGAGCCTTGTGTTGATTAATTCCATTAAAAAAAAAATAAACCACCATTGCGGGGAGGACATTTTCACTGTTATGTCAAAAACACAAAAAGGAACATATTTTAAAAGACAGGCAGGTAGATAAACAGAAGTTGTTGTACCATAATATGTCATAATCAGTAACTCTTTGACAATTTGAGGCCATTAAGACAAAGCAACAAATTGTCCTCATTTTGGATGTTTGATCATAGTACATACCGTTTCAGCTTCCAAAAAAAGTGTATCTTCATTCTGAACATGAACTCCCACAAGATGCTTTTGTTCATCTCTGTCTTTTTTTGTATCCTTCAGCTCCACTTTAGTCTTTTTCAGGTTTTCGGTTGTCACTTCCAGTGTCTGGGTTGTTGTAACCAGCTTTTCATTTGTGACTGCAAGCTCTTCTTTTGTGTCAGAGAAAAGCTCAGACAACTTTTGAAAGTTGAGAGGGAAAAATAAAGCCTTTACTTCTAGAATGTTTATAGCTAACAATTTTTTTTAATTTCTAAGTTAGTATAGATTACTAAATTTGCAGTTTGTTCACCACATTTTTAGAACAGTACAATCTTTCCTTTTCAAAGATAAAGACCAAAGATAAAAATATGAATCTCATTTCAGTTTTATCTTTGTTTTACTAACCTTTACTGACTCAGTCTGTGTACTTCAATAAAAAAACGTACAATTTAAAAATAAAAAACAAAAAAAAACTGAAACACAGCACATATAAAATGTTCATTGTGTTGTCCTACAATTCAAGGATTGATTAAATCTACTCCTTTTATTTGATATAAAGGTATTCTTATGATTCTTACAAAAAAACCAACTTATACACTCCTCAATTCTCACATTTTTTCAATCTTAATTAGATTATAATGTTGACTGGCTCATTTAAACAAAATTAAACAGTGTAAAAAAAAAAAAGACAAGACAAAATAAGAAAACCTTATACAAAGCTATTTTCTGTGAAATTGACACCTTACTCTTCATTTTAACCCATGAACTCACTGTTTTCATTTCTTCTGTCAAACAAGAAATTTTGTCTTCCATTTCTTGAATGGCATCAGTTTGTTGAACCAGTTTGTTCTGCATAGATCTGGAGAGGGTTTCGAAGAACAATAAAATCGTTTCTTTTAGGACAGCCAAACATGCACAATGCTAGTGTCATTTATTTCACAAGGACTATAAATGAAGAAATACATGAATTTAAAAGGGAGGCATACCGGTATACTTCAAAACTAATGAAGAAACAAAAGAAAGGCATTAAACTTCTATGGATTAAACCCATGACATAACAATGCCCATTACTTTACATTACCATATGGCGCGGTGGCCAAGTAGTCAGAGCATTGGACTCCTGATCCAAGGGTCCAGGATTCAAATCCGGGAGTGACCGTGTTGTGTCCTTTATATTTTTCCTCTCCCCACCCAGGTGCGAATTGGGTATCGGCATATTCTGCTTAGTAAACCTACAACAGACTAGCGTCCTGTCTCACACTGTCTGAGAGATAAAGTAAAAATCATCTGTTTTGCTTCATGCTACAGAAACTGGGATAAGCTCCGGCTCTATGGGCGTCATTGGCTTTGAAGGAACTTTTTTTTATTTTACACTACCAAGAGAGAACCAAATTACAGTTCACAATAATTCTCTTTAAAAAAGAATCCTCTCAAACATGGCTGAACCAACCAAAATACATTTTTTACAGCTCATAATTTGATTATATTTCACTTCCTACTTTATGATGACTTGTGCATTTGCCTATACAATAGATAACAGTTAATTTGCAAACGGCTGATCAGTAACAAAAACATTGAGCATTCCCGATTTCTTTATCTTTCCTACAAAAGTACCGAAACAAAATTCAAAAAGAAATGTGACCGATAAGCTGAGTCAAATATTGCTGCACACCCACCCCTACCTAATTTTATCCCAGGGCCAAAATATTTTGCATGCATCTGATTGACATATAACAAAGGTCTATGAGGCCCATAGAGCCAGTAACGTGAAGTGGAACAAATGATTTTTATTTCATCTCCCAGACATGATGATAGTCTGCCGCAGTTTTACTTCCCCAGCACGTACCTTGGTGGGGAAAGGAAAAATGGTGTGAAGTGTATTTACCAAACACACAGCATGATCAACCCCTGGAAACAAACCCTGGACTCTCGGATTAGGAATCCAGCGCTCTATTGACCACTGTGCCATGCACCAAAACTAGGGTGAACTGTAGTAACAATCTTATCTAAACCTATTAAAAAATGCATGAAATAATATATTCAGTAAATTCCAACTTACACATAGTTTTCTTCTGCCACGTAGATACCATTCTTTTCTCGACATGCCTGCAAGTCACGTCTGAGCCGCTCTATTTCTTCATTGTATTCCTATGCAAAGGAGAGGTAGCAAAGATACATTAAAAGAATTATAAGCAACATACATTGTTAACAATGTAATTACATTGTGCATCTTTAATTTTTTTTTATATTCTTAAGAAAGGCATAAATGAGATAATGCCAAGACTGATGATTTTGCTTGAGATTATGTGACATTATCTATTGAAAACAAAAATAAATAACCTTTACATTACCTTGAGTAATGCTTTTTTTGTCAATTTCTGATTGACCTCTGGCCTATTTGTGATGTTCTTGGCCCGGAAAGCATAGTCCAAGGTACTCAGGGTTTCCTATAAATTTAAACCGTTTGAATATGCAAGTGCATGGAATAAGGAGAAAAGTAGGATACAATAAAAACATCCATAAGAGCGACTTAGAGGAAAGTACATGGTAGCAGATATATATACCAGCAACCAGGACCACTTGGCCACCTTTGTACTTTTCATGAATACATTTTTTGTTACGGTTTTAAGAAAAATATCTTAAATTATTTTCAATAAAACAAGAACATATCAGGAAGATCTATTAAATGTGCTGAAATTTATATAACAGAGAGAGAGAGAGAGAGAGAGAGAGCGAGAGAGAGAGAGAGAGAGAGAGAGAGAGAGAGAGAGAGAGAGAGAGA
>JBDFRD010244138.1:0-11182 GCA_039654405.1 Bullina lineata
AGACAGAGAGGGAGAGAGAGAGAGAGAGAGAGATAGATAGAGAGATAGAGAGATAGAGAGAGATTTGCAGAACAGACATGCAGACAGACAGAAAGAGCAAAACAAAGAGAGCAAGCATCCCTTTGACACTACAGACTCTACCCACCATCTGTCCTGAGGTAATCATTGAGCAGCTGGAACAGAGGGAAGCTATCCCAGGTGTCTGGAGGCTGGGAGTCCAACACGGAGTTCATGTCCACCCCAAACAAAGACCAGAAGATCTCCGCATGCTCCACCAGGAGATCACTAAACCAGGCAAACGCCTGTGAAGAGGAAACAGCACAGCTCCTTTACATGTTCAGGAACAAGGCATCATCACACACACAAAAGAAAGAGATTGGGTGTGTGGGTCCTTTAATGTATGGGGGGGGGAAGGGGGATTGATTATTCCCTGGAAGGCAGCCACTCTAATCATTTATGCTCAAATTTCTCTGTGACATTTGGACACAGCCATCTATAACATTCTAGTTTTGAGTTCAGCTTAGGTCATCGTAGATAACTGCTTCTATTTTCCCTGAAAAGAGTAATGTTACCTTTTCTTTTACAAGTTTACGTTCAGAATGGAGATGCATGAAGTTCAGTTTCGATGCTTTTCCCATACCGTATATTATATGTATTTAAATATATAAAACAAAAAAAAACAAAAAAAATTTGGGTTGTATCCATAATATGGTAACATTTAAACTCTTATGAAAAAAACACTAGGGATGCTTAATTCTTGAATGTCTTTAATATTCGAAAATATCTCTGTTTATTGGTTTCTAAGAAGAAAAAAAAGGCAGCATTTTTTTTCACCCTTCACTAAGAAATATATTAAAAAAAAAAAACTTCAAATAAATTTCTCTTTTTTAACTTCTTGCATTATTTTCTTAAAACACTTCTAAAAGCTAAATTAGTTCCACTTTCCCAGTGACCTTTGGCAAATCAGTATTATTATTGTTATATTTTTTTTTTTAAAGCTATTACAAAGTATCTCTTTAACCCAGACTGTTAACAGAACTGAAAAACTGAATAATTACTGTTAGTTTCAGCTTAATCGTATCTCTATACATCATATTGACCTGGCAAAGACAAACATGCTTTGTCTTTGTTTTCACAACATTTTTTTTAGTTAAACATGTAACACTATATTTTGAATATATTATAAGATATTGATTCTATCGACTCCTTTAGTCTGCAGAGAAAATGCAACGCACCGATATCTATTAATGAATAATTTGTACATTAGCAGCAGAAACATAAAACAGGAACAAATAGCAGTCACAACATACTTCCTCACTTTCTCATTCTGACTCAGGTTTTTACAATAGAGGAGGCTTCTACCCATTTTTTCCTCATAAAATTACCATCGTCTTAATCTTCTAGGAAAGGGAATTGCAGCACAAAAGCAATCACAAAGCATGGCTTAAAACACCTAGCAAATTAGCTGCTAACCTGTTCAAAAGTAAGTAGAATTATGTATTTAGTGACAACCAAATCGAGGCATGTGATCAGTTTTTAATGTTATGTAATCAGGTATAAAATCTTACAGCTACTTTCTTCTTCATTCCACGTTTCTGATGAAACATAACATATGATCATTTAGTGCGATATGTTCATGATTTGTATCACAATTTAATTCTGTATTTGAGGTATTATAAGATGAAATTCATATATACTCTTTTTATAAGTTTTTTTCCCCTTACATACCCACATGGAAATCAAGGTAAGCAAAATGTATTGTAATGGAAGCTAAACCTGTAATAAAATTTACACCAATTTTGTATACACCTCGTCACTCTAAGGAAAACCACAGACAGCTATCTTTTCAGCAATTCACACAAAAAAAGCCCAAAGTTACAGTATTCCATAGCCGAAGACAAAATTTAAAAAGCTAATAATATCTACACGTAAAGTTTAAAAAAGGTAACTCCATTCCATTCACATTCCTTACATTCCACTGATGTCTACAATTACAACATACAAGGAAGTAGTATTGATGCCGCTGAATGGATCAAGTTTTTAAGATTAAGACAAATTAGGGGGGAGACAAAATATCACCAATAGTCAGCTTGGTACCATTATAAGTTTTTAAAAAAATGTGAAAGAAAAATGGCATCTTAATGAAGTGACAAATGGTGGAGAGGGAGGCAAAAAATGAAAATAAAAATAACAATTGGTAGACAAAAACAGCAGGTCACAAAGTGTAATTTCTGAAGCAGTTCGAAGTAGGTCAGAAAGAGATTAAAAGATGAGAGAAAATGACAATTTCCCCATTAAATCGAAAGCCATAGGCCATAATAAAATTCAGCCTTTTATCCAGAAAAGAAGATGTGCATAATATTTAACGAGTACTTTCTCTATTTTTCTTATAACATTTCAGAAAAAGAAAATCAAACAAAGGGAAACAACCAAACAAATGCACCTGAACATGGGCATCACATCTTATTACTGACATGGCAGGATTAATATCCTTCAATGGCCATGTAAGGCCGGCAAAATGTTTAAGCACACAAGAAAATGCAAGTCAGTTTCTCAATCTTCAGTATCCAATACATAAAAAGTACGCTAAACCACAAGTTTTTTAAATTAGATGGAAGATACAAAAAAAAGGAAGATCCCCCCCCCCCAAAAAAAATAAAAAAGATTTTAAAAGGAGATTGAGTTTGTTGTGTCACCTTGTGCATTTAAATAGAGACATAATTCACAAAGGAATTTAAATGTCAGACAAAAATTTGGTCCATGTCTTTCAAACAACTTGAAAATGGTTTTATACCATCAAGGGGAATTTTTTTTTTTTTTTGCAAACTTGATCTTTATTCACCCATCTGCAAATGAGTAATGCAGAGTCTGAACGCCAAGCTCTAATAGAGACGAGCTACATCTGAGTCCATGGGTCTACATTATGCAGATTAATGATCCCTTGACAGTCTGAAATCATACAAACAGGCAAGTGCCGCTGCCTGGGCAAAATTTTTTATTCCAAAATTCTACCCCTGAACGTCCAACTCAGTGGTGAAAATACCCACAAAATTGAATTCAAGCTACGTGAAAGGTTGGAGCCACCATGATAATGGTATAAATGACTACCTACAAAACAGTGAATCCAGTATTATAGGTTAAAGAAAACACTTGCAATCAGGACTTCCTCTGAGTTAGTAGTGGAGGAATGAAGAAGCAGAGAAAGCATTTATTTTATGCATCAACATTTTAAAACTACAGTAGACAAATCTGAAAATAAATAATATTCTGAAAGCCAGAGCCACTTTGTTATAAATTAATTTACAAAAAAATATAAACTTTCAAAAGTATTAGCTACCTTTACAAAAAAAATCACTCAAAAAATATATAAACTTTTGAGGCTAACAGCCAGTTTTGCCAACAACAAAAAATTTAACTGTTAAAAGTTCTACTTATTTTTTTTTCAGAAGACAGGAGCCTGGCTCCTTTCAGGAACAGTTGGTCAAAAACTATTCGAGATTTCCTACAAAATTGGTTTCTAATAAGTTTTATACTGAAAAATGAATGTCTGATCACGATCGACATTTCTTGGTTATATAGCAGGCCACTTGCATTGCAAAAAACATTCAAAACCTCTTGTTACCAAAGTATGATTTCACCTTCATATCCTCATGATTTCAAGGGATTAATGACAAATTCAATAATGGGGGTGCAAACTTAAGACTTTGACGATATGGTAAGTTGTATGAAGCTAAAAAAAAAAAAAAGGAGTAAAGTTCCTTCAAGGCTATGAGGCCCATAGAGCTGGAGCTTATCCCGGTTTCTGTAACGTGAAGCGGAACAGATGATTCTTACTTCATCTCCTAGACAGGACACTAGTCTGTCGTAGGTTTACTTCCCTAGCAGAATATGCCAGTACCCAATTCGCACTGGTGGGAAAAGGAAAAATGGTGTAAAGCATCTTTCCCAAGGACACAACACGGTCACCTCCCAGATTTGAACCCTGGATCCTTGGATTAGGAATCCAACGCTCTATCCATTCGGCCACCGCGCCACTTGTATGAAGATGCTTTACCGATATTCTGCATCCACAGCATGTTGCAACCACACAAACACGACAAAATTCTTGTGTGCTTTCCAATTATTTTGGCAGCATGAACTCTTGCTAAAACATTAACAAGAGGAAAAGAAGGTGGAATCCCTGTGTGGTCAACTGTGACTGTTGACCATGATGTGCAGCGATACTGTACCTGTTGTTAATCGATCCATCAAATGGAATTTAAAGTCTGGTATTTAAATACCAGCTTGGTATTTTCAAGTCTTGCCAGTGTACAGGTATTATTTTGCACAACACCCATGAGCATAAATATATCTTCCCTTTGTAGACGTTCAACTGCAACTTCCACGCAACAAAATGTCCTCTTGTGCACTACTGCAATCATTCACTGCTTGCTTGCAATTATTGATAATCAGTTTGAGTTGCACTGGCCGATCCCAAGATAACAACAGGAACTGCAGCTCTTAATAGCACAACAATCACTGGTTTTCTTGCCTTCATGTCTTTCCAAATAATCTCAAAAACTGTGTTGGTACTCGTGGAGGAAACATTTTCAATTGTCCCAGTTTTGATCTATAGGGAGGACATCTTTTTCTTCACCAGCACCTATTATGCTCAGCAGTTTGCCAGAAATTAAGTGGGTTGGATTTGTTCTGTTTGCGTATGTGTGTTTGGTTGTTTTTTTGTTGTTGTTTTTTTTCTTTGGGAGGGATGGTTAGTAGCCAATGAATTCTACAACCCTCTCATTTACGGATAAAAACACTGCTATGGCTTTTAAAATATCTTATCATTTTCTTAGCAAAAAAAAACTTCCATCAGTCTGCCTCAAAAAATTGTAATAAAATATGACCAGACAAGAAAAGGCACCTATTAATGATACATAGACCAAATAAAAAAGTTATGCCTCATTGAAAAGCTGATTGAAGATAAGCAAAACCACACAAGACATGATAAATACCTGCTGTTAAAGGGCTTGTACTTTTTTTAAATATTAAAAGTAGACTCTTAAATGATTGTCCAACTATGAAGCAGCATCAATTTTCTAATAATTTTAAGTACTCCACCCTGATCTACTTGAAGAAAGGGTGCACTGTAAATATTCAAGACAGCAACAATAATAATTTTCAAAAATGAGTATAAACTTTTCTAATGGATAATTTGCTCAAAAAAGGCAAAAAACATAATGTAGACAAATGTCTGAAGCTAAGCAATAAATACGAACATCTGTCTATCAATACTAGAAAAAATCTTTAAAAATAAATGTGAAAAAAAGTAAAGAAGGAAAACTGGTGAAAAGAAAAAAAAAGTTCCGATTCAGCTGCTTAAAGGAGTAAAATATGAAGATGTGCAAAGAAGAAAAAGAAAAAGAAGACAATTCAAGATGCTGATTGAAGGACTCACCGATGAAAATGCCTATTTAGCACAAGGAGGAGAAAGCACAACGGCACAGAGTTAATGTGTTGTCATGCAATATATCACAAACATTTATCACACAAAGCCAACTACCCCCAGTAAAAGGTTAGACATGCTCATAGTTTAGATTCTTTACTATACACTTCTTTAAAAATAAATGCATGGAGGCAAGCTCTTTCCTTCAACCTCTGTAATTTGTTAAAAGATTTTTTGTGTCTATTCCCTAAGGCAAAACATTCAGAAATGGAAATTAGAAAAAAAAAAAAGAATTGGTTGGGTTTTTGTTTCTATGCATGTCTAACCCATTATGGGAAATACAGAATGTCAAGAGGAGAGTGATAGGGTCTTTTCTGGCCCATCAGCTCCGTTACTTCCCCTTCCTATGGCCATATCTTGGCACTAATAAGGACCAAAAGAATAAAAAAGGAATGCAAAAACTATTAGATTTTACGCCTGCAATAGCTGAACAAGTTTTTAAAAATTTTTACTAATTTATTTTTTATTCATTATCACAACACAAGCTAATGCAGCATTATTAAGTTTCACTTCTTTCACTCTTCAAGTGAAAATGTTAATTTGAGGATGAAAAATAATCAGTACCAAATAAAGACTCAAATAACTTGAAAAATAAAAGTCACTCCTAAGTTTAATTTCAGGGGTTTTCAGTCACAAAAAAAAAATAAATAAAAAATAAAAAATTCCCACGAAGAAAATATTTAAAAAAAAAAAAAGTGACATACAAAATAACTTCCTGATTGTGACAGAAAATGCCCCTCTTGTTTTGAAAAAAAAAGAAACCAAAACATTAATGACAAAAAAAAAATTTATATTAAAAAAAAAAATCACCACAGAAACGAAACACGAAGGGTAGGGGAGATGTCAGGTTACATAAGGATCCACAGACAGTTTGGGACTTGACCATATCAGTACACAGATACATCCATCACAGAGCACAAAGGCTGGGCCAGAACTCATAGCAGTGCCAATAGAAAAGACAAAAAGGAAACAGCAGATCATCGCACATCTCAAAAACCACTGCTTACAGCTCACAGCACTGAATGCTCCACCCATACAAAACAACAACTCACAAAGCACAAGTCTTCAATGTTCATTTTCTAGGCACTTGTTTTCATTCTTGCTTTCGATACATTGTGAGAAATGATTCTTTCCTTTTTTTTCCTCACTCACAATCGTCTTTATCATATAACACGCTGGAGACAAAATATTCTGACATCAATTCAGTTAGCCTTACTGAAAAATGAATATTGTCAATACCGATGGAAATCTTAATAAAGCTAAATACGTGCATGTGATCTGTCTTTGAAAAACTAAAATAACAGTTCAATCAGCAGGATGAAATTTTCATCCAGATCTTCAAAAAAATCTTTCTGTAAGCAAATGTCGTCCTATTACGGTTTCTCTGCAATCTCCCTACTTCCATGCCAGAAAAGACGAAAGATTTTATTCACAAGTTCTGAACGAAGGCCACTAAAACAGAAGGCAAAGAGACAGGGGGAAGGGAAAAGCAGTAAACAAAATGCTTTAAAAAAAAATTGTTAAAAAAAAAACCGAAAGTCTCTACCTGAAGAAATGTCTGATGCACTGTCCTTCCTATTGCCAGATGTTATTCAAGCATCTCATGTTCACCAAACACAACTTGCAGTGCGGAAATATTCTTAACAGCCCAAGGAAATTGATGCAACAAGAGTCCCAATCAACCATCAACCAAAATAAGACCCAATTCCTGAGAAAATGCAGACCTCACCCAACTACATCCACAGCCTGCAATTACATTATAACCAACAGGCAGTATGTATCAGGGCTAAAGAGAGACTAGGGAAGGCACAAGGTTTACCAGCCAAGACATAATAATTTACCTCTGCATGGTGCTCCTCATTCTGCTGAAGAACTTCAATACACAATTCCGCTAAATGCATAACATCTTCCAGTTTCTTCTTGGGAGGAACCTCCTCATTCAGAGTCTCTGAAAATCAAATGAAGTGAGCATTTACTGGTAAAGAACATATTGCATTATATCAAGAACAGGCAATTAACAGTTTTCAAAAAGACATGAAGTCAAGAATTAATATACACTCATTATCAATACACATCAATTTTGCTTTGTAATTTCGTACAGTGAATTTAATCTAAAAAAACTTCCTGAATTTAAATGTCTTTTTGAAAATAAAATAAAATAAATGAACAGCTGCATAGCTAATGGTATGCTGAAAACTGAAACTGACTGATCAATTTAAACAGGAAAACAAAGCAAATTTCCACGTTTGCTCTCTTAAAGACAAACATACTTTCAAACTACAGAAGTAGAGACATTTTCTTAAATAAGAGGTTTTATATTATAGAACGAGAGCCAAAATACAAAAACAAAAAACAGCTACACAAACAAAAGGGTCCAATAATATGGAGAGATGGCAAAAAACAAAAAACATGAAATAACACAGAATGTTCAGCACAAGTATCAAGCAATGATTAAGCATTATCAATTTTTACCATTTGTATTTAACACACATACATATATATTTTAAATTCTTCGCATGATCAGTAAGACACTCTACCTCCAGGTACAGCATTCCTCAACCACTACAAATAAGCTTTGTACCCAAACAATCTACATACAAAATAAAGCTGAACCAATTTGAAAACAATTGAAAACACATAAACATAAATAAGTGACAGGAACATACAGTAAAAAAAAAAAAAGAGAAATATATTCATGGCATAGACAAACATGTTTACATTTACTACATAGAAGGAAATATTCCGCTCTGAAGACTTACATTTTCTTTTCTTTTCACATTATGATGCTAACATATACAACATTAATGCAAATAAGAAAAAGACTATAATGCGTCACAAAACTATGCATTTAAATGAAATTCAAATCGTTGAAACGGAAAACTACAGAAAAACAAAAAAAAGTCTACAAAAAAGTTTTGGGTTTGTAGTTAACAACAAGAAATAAATGTAAATCAACAAAGGAATGAGGAGCAGTTGGAAGACAGGAGGAATTGAACAAAAGTTTATCAGCAACACAGGGAAGATTCTACAATGTAAAGGCAATGATTTTTTTTTTTCTGCTGAACGTTCATCATAGATTCCACCTACAACTATGATACCTACCACCAGCTCCTAGAATGCACAACAGATGAAAGGTAAGTTAGAAACAGAAATCCTTTTTGAGTGTACGTTGTATAGCAAAACCTCATTTATTGTTACCTATTGTATTTCAAATAGTTCATCTGGTCCAACATTAAAAGTTTTTCATCTTCATAACAAGAAAATTTGTATTAGCGTTGGTCCACGTGACAAAACGTACAAGAATCAAATTTCTAACAAGAATTAGAAATTTCAAAAAGTATAATACAGGACAAGAGATATAAATAAGACATACATTTTTTAATTTCCTCACTTGAAATCAGTTTTATTTATTTTGCTACGAAAGGATAATAAAAATCGATATCAGATTTTTATCACTTCCCATGCAAATGAATCAATTTTCAAAACTACTAAAAACTATGACTACCATGGACATAGAGCTATGCCACCCCCCGATGACATGGATGTCACAACATATGGCTAGGTTGATTCTAGAGACAAACTAAAACAGCTAAAACCAGGCTACTATTGCCGTGCTAATATTAAGAAAAACAGTTTTTTAGTTGAAAATGTGTACAAAATTTAGCATTTCCACACGCAATACAGAAATCTAAAGGTAAAGTTCTTCTCAGTGCTACATACAGAAAACAAGTTTTGAAATATCCTCTCTGTTTACTGCCCAAGATATTGTGCATGAATAAAAGCAGAGTCAAAAAGAACTTTGGAAATGGCAAGACTTCACTTAACCCTCCAGTGGGTGCTAAACCAATGGCCTTCTTTGTCATACTATCATGAGGGTGTTCAGCCAACCACAAATTAATTGCTTCTGTGGTACATGATGCTGCACAATATCCATGCACATCTATAACAAAGAGTTGAAACTGCACTAGTTACTTGAGTATTTCAAGATCAAAGAAACTAGGTACGTTCAATAAAGATTTGTCATATTTAAACTAAATTAAACACTTGATGCAAGGGACTGAGCTTGAATTTACACAACTTGGACCCTCAATAAATTCCTAGGCATCGGCACCCAGCACTGGATTATGCATTCCAATACATGAACAGTTAGTTTACTTTTTTTTTTATTCTTCCTTAAAAGATTCATTCTTTTCTTGCGCAATGATTGATTTAATTATTTTTTTTCCACTAATTTACAAATACGGAATCTTTTTTGTTCTAGCAAGTTATTATTAAAAAACATATGGTAACACATACAAAATCCCATTTGATTACACCCTTGTTTTGTCCTGGTCATTCAAAGAAGTAGCTGCTATGGTATCTTGGTTCTAGCTGCACAATGACCATAACGGTTTGTATATTTTTTTTTCAGGTTGCATCATCCTTTTCATCTGTCACTTTTTATCTGTACTACATTTCTGATATGTGCTTTATGCATTATGCTGTTCATCTCGATTAGACAGACCATTTTGGGGTCATTCTGAAAATTCAATTTAAACTTGTTTGCGAAGCTATATCTACAAAATGGAGACAATGAAATGTTTGAACAAAGAGACAATCGGTGTACAAGATTTGTTACGAATACGGTAAGACCAATTTTAGTCAGTGAACTGAAAGTGTAGTAGAGACAAAGAAAAATGAGGAGGAGGTGATCTGATGCATAACTCCTTGACAATCTGTAGTCTAATTGTCCAGATTTGTAGAAATTGATGCAATTATTAATTTATTACTATGTTCATACAATTATAGAGGAGCATGGTTTTGTTTGATTTACAGCACCCTGTTAGGCTAGGAGCATTCACAAAAGTCTGCTTGAATCTTCTAACTAGCTATGGATTATGACAAATTTAAGAGAGGCAACTGTAAGAGTCTAAACACACACGAATTGAAGTCTAAACACAGGGAGCAGGCCAATCTGTGACCCCAAGATAATGAATGGTTGACAAGTGAATCATAGCAGTGTGGACTCCATAAAGGTTCTTAACTTGAAATGCTCTATGTGATAAATGCAATGGAAATTACCTAAAAAAATTTCAACAATACATGTATTCTTCTGTATAAAATTGCTTCTTGCTCTTTCCACAGTAAATGACATTCATTCACATACAGAATTTAGTCTTAAAACAGAAAATCGAAATCATGACAGAAAAGTCACACATTAGAAAAAGAAAACAGTAGCATAACCTATACCTATACTGTATTCTAATACGAAAATATGAAAGCGTTTAAGAAAATTTTTTAGAGTTTTGAATACGAAAACAAGTCATATTTAAACCTTTTCCTTCTTTCATCAAGTTTTCATTTACATTTTTGCATGCCTACAGGCCTTTGCCAGACTTCCCTTCTTCCAGGCACAAGGGCTTTGGCGTCTTTTCTTATCCCTGCCCACTTATATTTACAATTGCAGAGCACTTCCCACGCCAGCTGATTTTAGTCTGTGATGCTAAACCATTAAACACTAACCATTCAATGATTTGTACGATGCTAGTTGTTATTATAGGATAATGAGAAGCCTAGCACAAGATCAAAGAAGGAACGACGGTGTCTCGTTACTCACTTCCTGTTTGCGCTACAATGACAGACAAAGCTATTTTGTTCAGACGCAATACGCTGACCCTAATAAAATTGAGAAAGGGTTAATTAAAAAAACTACCAACA
>JBDFRD010244249.1:0-11181 GCA_039654405.1 Bullina lineata
ATGCAGCTCAGAGATGCAGATTCTTGTCTTGGACACAAGGAGGCCCTGGATGCTAGATGTTGGAAAGGATTTGTTGCATTATGAAGTATCAAAGCTCATTGAGTGTATGGTGTGTGTGAAGCTAAGTTGTGGAATGACTGGAACAGACACTCTCACGTTCAACCCACTCAGTACTGCAGCCTTCACAGGCACCCAGTGTTGAAATACTAACAAAAGGGGCATAACTCTGTAAAAGAACAAGGTGCCTATTTCAGAAAATTCACTACATTAATAAAATCACACGCAGAACAAAATCAAGGGCATTTCCTCATTCGTAAAAGAATATATTTTATTAAAAGTCATTGATTTATGAGTTGCATCTGATGCTCTCGTCCTGTTGCCTCTAGGAATTCTGTCCTACTGTCTTCTACAGCTTCTGGCTCACCGATAGATCTAGAATCACCATCAATTTCATCGTCACTAAAATGCAATGAGTTACCTTCCGTCATTTCAGGATTATCAGTTTACTTGTGAATCACTCGTTGAATCATCAGAAGGAGCTTTAGGAAGATCTAACAGAAAAGCCATTTTACTGGGGGTATCGTAGGGTGTCACACATACTAATCAAAATACGGCACGTAAACACTACTGTGGCTTTCTTTGCCAATGAAAATTGTTAGAGTAACATCACCTGAGCACTTCCCGTAAATATTATAGCTTTTGGTAAGAAAACCGTTTTCCTATAAATTGTCTTACTTGCCCTGTTTCTAGCTGGCGCAATTGGGCGCTACAGTACTGGGACAGTATCGGGCGATATGGGCACTACAGTACGGAGGCATACCGGGTGCATATGGGCGCTACAGTACGGAGACGTACCGGGTGCATATGGGCGCTACAGTACTGAATGGGTTAATGTAAGCTTGGTGGGATGCTTGAGAAAGATGAGAGTCGATAGTCGATATAGAAAGAATCAAATTAAGACTGTGAGTTGTAAGGAACTTCACTGTTGTTGTCTCACAAAGAGAGAGTCTGATTAAGCCATACAAGTTGCAAAGGAGTCAATTAGGACTTCAATGAGTGTTTTTTGTTTAATTTTCATCAGCCTCTCAAAAGCATCCATAAAACTGTACATAGTTCAATCATTTCTAGTGTGGAGTGTTTGATCTCTCATGATCCCAGGCCTGTGACTCTTGCCCAGGACGTATGTTTGCTGTTAAACAGGGGAAAGGGAACAGAATTGTGTGGGTGCATTTTTAATTTAACATACCTATGATTGACTTTACTTTTGTGTACATATCGGACCAAAAGGGAAAACTGGGCATTGGAGATAAACACACTCCTTTTCAACGTGAATGGAATTAACTAATGCCAAAGTGAATGCCGTGTTAGTTTCTGACACCAGGTTATGAGATAGCTTTTTATTGATAAATCTTTTTTTGGTGTTGCTTAAAGCAAGATGTAAGTATTTCTTAAACCAGTGATTCATTGTGATAAGCTTACTCTGTTCTCGACAAAGTTACGTTTACGTTGAAGCTTATGACTTGTGATCCAATAGTGGACTGTGTAAGATTAGTTGGAGATGAAGGTATGTAAGGTGCATTTGATTGTCAATATTTCTCATTGCTCTTTAGTTAAACATGCCGTCATAGGGGAGTTTCTGGTGCAAATAGTAATATTCTTTTTTATTTTATTTTTTTAATGTATTGCGTTATATTTTCTTATAAGGTGTTGATGAAGGTTTCAGAAGTAGACTGTCAGATCTGGCCTTATTTCATTTATTTAACAATGTTTGTTCGAAAATTTACATTACTGAATCTGTAGGTAAAGAATGCTTAATTTGAAGACTTCTTTTCTTATTCAAATTTAGCTCTGAAATGGAAAAAAATGAACGCTCTTGATGTAGCGCATAAATTATCATGAACGCAAAAAAGAAAATTGCCAACTTGCGCAACAACAAAAAATGGGCATATTCCTGCATACCCACTTACTCCCCTTTCCTTCAGAATGAAGCTCTTTTTTCTTATTGTCTTCATAGATCTATGATAA
Source organism: Bullina lineata (assembly GCA_039654405.1). Lineage (NCBI taxonomy): Eukaryota > Metazoa > Mollusca > Gastropoda > Bullinidae > Bullina > Bullina lineata. The sequence continues at coordinate 2,026 of JBDFRD010244249.1, forward strand.
ACCAAAGTAGCAATAGATACCTCTGTTGTAGGGAAAGGGAAGGGGAATTATAGAATTAAAAGTCTAGACAAGATGAAAGTGATGACGACCACTGCTCTGTTTTTTTTTTTTTCTATTTTGGCATATGTAATTTAGTCTATCAGTCGATAGAATAAGATCAAGATTGTGTTCCTTCTTTGGCTGCAAAGAAATTTGCTAATTTGAAAATAAACCTGTGGTCTCATGAAGTTTGTTTTAGCTGTTGGACTAGGTTTATACTAAAAGCAGTAATGTTATGGGAGCTTATGTTAGGTTGTGAGCTTATCTTTTTGTCTTTTTCTGTTTTAATACAACAAACCAAAGGCGTCACTTTCAGAATGTGTCTTATTTTTAAATCATTTTTGTGTGTGCATGTACAACAGATTAATTGTAGCACATACTCTAGAAGAATATGCAGTAAACTCAGTGTTGGGTAATTTTTTTTCAAGACAATTCAACTCCTCAAGGTCTTGCAGGAATGGGCCATCAAGTTGTTGTATTATTTTGTTTAATAAAGCTTGCACGGATGGAAATCTGAAAGGCACCTGGGCAAGCTTTTGGCGAAACGCATCTTGAAGATTTAATCTGTGTTCCATTGTGTAATACAGGCTAAATAAATATATATGTATATGTATGACAATGTTTCTATAGTATTAATTGTTGCTTATATTATGTTAAAAAAGAAAATTCAATTTGTGATTTTTTGTTGTTTTTACAATGGGCTCATCTACTATTAATATACAGTGAAATTCAACGAAAATATAACAAGAGAACAGAAAAAAAGAAGGCAAAATTGCAAATGAATTGGATTTTGCTTTTGCTTTTCTTTACTTCTTGCCAGGGAAAGCCTTGTTCACTTGTGTTGAGAAAACTATCCTGTGATTTTTTTTTTTTTTTTTTTTTTTTTATCTATAGAGATTTCCTTGAAATTGAAGTATTCCTTTGGGTAGTTCTTCTCAAAGAAAGTAAACCCTTGTTTTTGTTCCCCTCATTCTCCAAAGTCCTCAAAATTTGTCCTTGTCCTCATCTAGATCTAGAACTGTTTTGCCTCCAAGGAGCCTTTGGGCTGGGGTTTTTCTCATGCAAGTTGCTTGTGTTCATGTTATAGGTGGACATTCATTTTAAACTGTCTATTCTTCTTACTCTGATTGTGTCATAATTTGGCAAAAACGGAGCAATTTAGTTTCAAGTGGATTGGGATGAGTTCCCAGTTTTTATGAATCTGAGAGACAAAAAATCCTCCCTCATTTTGCCTAACTATGAGAAAAATGTTCTGGTTGTGTGTGTGTGTATGGACTGCATTACAATTTCTGACTGATCTGTGTGTGTGTGCGTGTGTGTGAAATGGAGTGTGTATGCATATATATATTAATGTATACAAATTAATGTATATGAAATGATTCATTCTCACAAATAGAATATTCTGTAAATGTGATTTATACTCAATGGTTGATGTTTCAGTTATATGCAATGCTGCCTGACTTAAAAATATTGTAAAAAAAAAAATTCTCACAGCAATGGTAGATGTTATAGATTATTATCCAAGAATAACATAGAAACTAAAAACATTTACCTAAATCCTGAAATGATGTCTATACATGCTTAAAATGAAAACTTTGAGAAAACACTGTCACTAATCAGAATTAAATTGACTACTCTCAATCAGTTTTTAATCCATTTCCCAACGATTCTCATCTCTGTGATTAACACTTCTACTTACCCCAAGAAATGTTTGGAATAAGATGGCGAAAGTGAATATTGTTACTCTTTCATTCTCAGCAACAGAAAAGTCATTTCGAAAAAGGAGAAGACAAAATGTGGTGTAGAAATTAATTCAGGTGTGGGAAATTCCAACAAAGTCTTGGAACGAGTTTACTCTTAAACTGTGATGACTACAATGTCCAAGCCCTCATCGTACACATGTACTGTTATTGGTTGTTGTCATGATTGATTAATTCTATTCATCTCCACAAATAACTTGATGGGAGTCTGTTTTTGTATGTAAAGTGGGGTACGATTGTCTATGATTATAAGACTTCTCCAGGAATCCGTGAACATGCAAGGTCTTATTTTTGTCACAATCACATCTTGAAGAATATAGATGTATATTTTGGCTTTTTTTTTTATCTTGATGTTTTGTTGATGCCGTGGATAAGGTGTGAGATCTATGGGGTCAGTGTCCCTGACTATGCATTGCAATGTTTGAGAGATTTTACAAAAGCGTGAGTTGACGTGTCTACTTGATGTTTTAAGCTTTCTTTGTTTTTGATGGTTTGATTAAAGAGGTCAGATTTATGCTTGTTTTTTATGTAGACTTCATATTATCGTTTTTTTGTTAGTTCATTTTCTTTTAAGGTGAAGGTAAGCAGCTGCTCGATTAAAAACTCATTGGGTAGTGTTTATAAATGGGCTGCACATTCTTGTAACAAATTCTCTTCTTTAGTTAAGAAAAGAAAAATAAACAAAATGTCAAAAAACAATAACAGAGTCAGCTGGCAGAGAACATGGCTGCAAAAATTGTGGCAATATCAATGTAGGCCTACTACTCTCATACCTACAGTCTGGAAGACGCACTCATTTTTCATTTTCACCCTTGCTTCATGAACTGAATTTTGTTTCCCTTTTTTTTTCTGTACTTCTGGATTCTTTGTTTGAAGATAAATTGCTTGAGATTTGTTTCTGGCAGTAATACAGCAAATAGTGTAATTGACTAGCAATAAGGACGGACGCTATCTCATTCATCCTTCGTGTTCAGTGCTTTGTCTTCATTGTTGGTGATCTCTCAGCCTTTACCGATGAAAGAAGACTCTTCAAGGATAATTGTTTTCACTACTTTGCACTTGTTGTTGAACTTGTTTTTGCGATCTTTTTCTAACTTACATTTGTGACTGTGACTTCCCTACGCAATGGTAGTTTGATTTATCATGCATTCTTTTAATTTATGCACTTAATTTAAATGTTCTGTGTTTCACTTTTTTTTTTTTCATTATTGTTTTTTGAAGTAGTATTTCATTGCCAAAGTTATTATTGACCGATGTTTGTATTTACTGTAACATTCCTGTATGTAAAAATGGGTTGGCCACTGGCCTCTGCCTGGGTGGTTACACAAATGGTTGCTAGGTACGTTTGGTAGGGAGGCTGTACACATTGCTTCACCTGGAGGTCCTTAATGCCAAACTTTTTCACTCTAGCAGATTCAACGCTTTCTAATTTAGCTTTAGGTTTGGGGGCATTTTTTTTCAATTTGTTTTTGTGTTTATAGTTCAACCATCTTTCCACCCCCATCCAACAATTATTATGTTATCAAAGGTATTACAACTATGATGTGTATGTTATCAAACGTATTACTACTACCATGTGTATGTTATCAAAGGTATTACAACTACCATGTGTATGTTATCAAAGGTATTACAACTACGATGTGTATGTTTCATTGAATAAAATCTTTGAACAAGCACTCAAAAGAAAAAAATACAACCTTGAAAGCACGTCGGTGTGTGTTTAAAATCTTTAATCAAGTATAAGCACATCAAGAATCTTCCAGGACTTTTTTAACTTACCGGAGAGAGAAACACAACAAAGACTCATTCACCATCATTTACAAGAGCTCATAACCCATCATCTGGTTCAGGTGCTTCTTCAACGTCCACAGTAGTGATTTGATAGAGTTGTACAATATAACGAGTAGTTTATTTTCACATTATTGTTGCATGTAGGATTGAGCTGAACACACAAACATCGTGCATGCTGTAGCCCATGATCTTTCATCCGCTTGATGGCATCCACTTGTTTGTTTTGTTTTTACACTTTTTACGCTTGTGCTCATTGGTGATTGATCTTTCACATTAAAAAAAATAAAAATATCATAGTTCCAGTCATGCCTTTTGGTTGTGGCATAAAAGACAGATACACTTGATGGTCAAATCAGAATGAGATGCCTCTTTCTTTGGACTGCTTGCGTAAAGCCTTTTGAATTTGTCTGAAAAATTATGTCGACGACCTCCTTGTATTTTTTTTCTCAGGATGAAGTGCTAGCATGCTAAAAAGACAAGCTGACATGGCCATAGAGGTGGCCTAGTGGTAATGGTTTCCAGGTGCTTGAACTAAGAGGCCTAAGTCTAAGAGTTTCTGTGTAATCCAGTTTGACTCTTTTCTGAAATAAAAAAAGAAAAGTAAAAAAATACTGTAACTGGTGCTCGATAGTGGACCAAACCAGATAATCTTCAGAAATGGTCATCATTGACTGGACACCCAGCCCAACTGGCGTGATGCATCGAGGGTTGTTTGGGGATGGGTGACTTTTCAATAGGTGGTTGGGTCATGACTTTGATTTAATTTTAAAATTTCTGGTTTTGTATAAATTACTACTGATAGGTAACATTTTCGCCAATTAATTCAACTTGCGTTTAATTTCTCCTGTACATCGCATGCTGTATATGAAGGTCAGATGGATGTTTTTGTTTTTTTTTATATTTGCTTATATATAACTTACATGGCTTTTGTTAATCTCATTTATTTATTGACCATTTTTTGTGTGAAACATGAAATTCATTACAATTGTTTAAACTGCCATCTCTTTGTGAGATAAAATGTGTATTTTCCTCTCAAATCGAATGGAACACTGGCTTTATGTCCCTATACTCTGCACGAAGTTCTCTTTTGTTTAAGTAAACATTCTCATTAAAGTTTATTTCATCAAGATATGAAGAATATTAAAAGGAAATAACAACAACCAAGATTAAATATGGTACCACTTTTTCATTATCAAATAAAATGTTCTCAATTAACAGGAAATACTTGGAGGCTTTTTTAAAGTATCCCCATGCTAATATTTCTTAAAACATTACAATTTCAACAGGTGTATTGCTGTTTAGACAGCTTAAGGCATAAGATCATTGCAATAGTCTTGTACGAGGCTGTGTCAGAACCTAGTTTGTCACCATGGTTATGAATGAACATTTTCTAGGAGTGATCAGTTTTTCAACATCTCAAACATGAATAATATGATAATTTAGAAAAGGGAAGAAAAGACGTGTGTCAACAACATTTAACAAGATATTACTGTGTATAATGATTGACAAAAACTGTTCATTCACAACTATGATGGTGCCGGACCCTGTAGAATTTGTCATGTTTGAGACATTCTGAGCTCAATATTTATGCCCACAAAATTAATGATGTATGGGTATATTATTCATATAAATCTGTTTCTACCGACCTCGTTAGTAAGAACTTAAAGCTTTTCCAAAGTATTCATCTTCAAGTCAGATTTCTTATAAATTATATTCATAATTATGACAATAAAAGTGTACAATTTTTGGGGTACAAGCTTCTGACAAAGCCTCGTATAGAATTGTAGGGTCAATTGCCATCAACAAAACTTAATTTAGGGTCTGTCTTTATCTCGCTATATCTCTGTTTCTTTACTCTTTACTTTTCTTTTATCTCATGTTTTTTTTTGTCACTGCCCCTCAATTCTGCAGAATGCTTCTCTCTTCATTTATCCCGTTATATTTTATCTTTTTTACTCAACATTCACCTCATCATCTCTTGCTTCTATCCTTTAGCTCAATGCACTTAACAAGCGCAATAGCTTTGCAGAGAGTAAAACCAGTTTTCATTGATGGAACGGCATTAACTCCCTGCTTGGTTTGCATGTTCTATGTGATGCTTGTTCATTGTGGCATCAGAAATATGACATTCATTGCTCTGCTGGATTGTAAATACGTTGTGATCGTGAGCTTGCTCTTGTCATCTGGTTTTATGTAAAACGTACATGTCCCAGCAGTTTTGGTCATTTGCTGTCTTTATGTTGGTACCTGTGTTCTATAAACACATAGATTATACGCCTTTCATCGATTTTATGTGATCAAGAAGTTATTTGAATATAATGTTCAATGCTATCATTTGTTGTGTAATTATATCATTATACTTTGATGTTAATATAACCTGTGGGTCATTCTCATGTAATTCATTAAGGTTGTCACTCTTTGAATAAAGTTTTTTTTTGAGAAGCACATTCTGACTTTGTTATTACTAATTTTATTGTGGAATGCTCGTTGTGTGTGATGACCATGGTACCAACTTCACTGTGGAGTATTGACTGTATGACGACCAAATTTACTGTGGAGTACTAACTGTATGATGACCAAATTTACTGTGAAGTATTTACAATATGATGACCATCTTTACTGTGCAGTATTTATAATATGACGACTAACTTTACTGTGCAGTATTTACAATATGACGACCATCTTTACTGTGCAGTATTTACAATATGATGACAATCTTTACTGTGCAGTATTTACAATATGATGACCATCTTTACTGTGCAGTATTTATAATATGACGACCAACTTTACTGTGCAGTATTTACAATATGATGACCATCTTTACTGTGCAGTATTTATAATATGATGACCAACTTTACTGTGCAGTATTTATAATAATATGATGACCATCTTTACTGTGCAGTATTTACAATATGATGACCATCTTTACTGTGCAGTATTTATAATATGATGACCATCTTTACTGTGCAGTATTTACAATATGACGACCAACTTTACTGTGCAGTATTTACAATATGATGACCATCTTTACTGTGCAGTATTTACAATATGATGACCATCTTTACTGTGCAGTATTTACAATATGACGACCAACTTTACTGTGCAGTATTTACAATATGACAACCAACTTTACTGTGCAGTATTTACAATATGATGACCATCTTTACTGTGCAGTGTTTACAATATGATGACCAACTTTACTGTGGAATATGTACAAGATGACAACCAACTTTATTGTTTGACTGAATGTGTATATGGCTGACTTTACTGTCGCGTACTGAACACGATTGATATTATCTGACTGCGTTTGATAGCCAACTTTACTGTGGAGTACTGATAGGGATTTCCAGCTTTACTAACTGTATACTGACTGTGATGGCTAACCGTACTGTCGAGTACTGACTGTGTCAGAGATAACAGTACTGTCGAGTACTGACTGTGTCAGAACTAACTGTACTGTCGAGTACTGACTGTGTCAGAACTAACTGTACTGTCGAGTACTGACTGATGGTTAATGTTGTGTTGATTACTAACACTAACAGTGTGTGATGGTCAGCTTTCATATGGGGTGCAGACTGTGTCTTATGGCCAACTTTGCGATGAAGAATGACCCAGAGCGTTGCCTCCACCATGCCCGTTATGCGTGATGAAGCTGTTCAGTAAATGCATGGATCATTCCTGGAATCAGATACAAATGTTAGCCGAGCCGAGGACTGCAATATTATAAAATGGGGGCTGCCAAGAAGCAAACAAAGCAAGTAAGATAAAAGTAACAGTGAGTTGGATTGCTTCTAATGGTAAGAACGTCACAAAACAAAACAAAATCGAGACGCATCGACAATTACTGTCTTCTAAGCGAAACAAAAACAACTACAATTACATGAAGAGAAGACCCGTTATAGTGGGGGATATGGAAAGAGACAAAGAAAAAGAAGAGAAGAGGAAAATAAAAATAAAAGAGAAAAAATGCCTTTTCAGCTAAGTTACAGTACTGTATCATGGAGCTTTAGTTTATAGACTGATTTCTCTCAAAGCTGCTTAGCCCTTTTTTATTCCCACAACCAAAATCGTTTAAACATTGTTGTGTACGGCAGTGTATTTAGCTGTTAACTTGCCCGTTTGCTCCTGTCACCCCCCCCCTCCCAAACCAAACCAAACAAAAAACAAAAATAAACAAACCCACTACAAACAACAACAACAACAAAAACAAAAAAAAACAACCAAACAAACAACGATATTCAACAATGACATGTTAAATGATACACACGCAACATGCATTTGAACTTATTTTGTTTGAAGCTACTTTGCAATATGAAGGGACATAATATGGAATGTCTGTGTCGGGATGAATTAATTCATTGTTACCGCCCTTGTATAAACAATTTACGCATAAGAAAAATACATGTCATATGTCATTGGACCTACATGAAACTCTAGCACTTCTTATACAATTTAAATTTACATTAGGTTATAACTACATGTGTAGTTAATCATAACCGTAGCTAGCAACAATATCATGTTCAAATACCTTTTGTGTATCATAGATCAGATGCTAATACAGCAATTGAATAATGTAAGATAGAAAGAAAGCCGGAAGGAAGATATCAGACCTGCAGGATCCGTCGGCAATGTCAGACCTGCTAGCATCCAGGACTGGAAAACCGACGTTAAATAACCTACTTCAGTCAGTCAGTATCAGACCTGACAAAACAGGACTGGAAAACCGACGCTAAGCAAAGAAATCAAGTCAAGATAACAGATCTGTCGGCGATACCAGACCTGGAAACCCGACGATAAACAACCTTATTAAGCAAGCGACGCAACAGATAATTATCACCGCCCTCTGTAAAACGGAGGAAGGGAATTTGTGAAACCAAAATCTTTTTTTTTTTCTTTTTCTTGTGCCAAATTCCCTCATGTAATTGGAACAATTATCAGAAAAATCGATGATGTGTTTGTCACCTTGCTCCACCGACGCCCAATCTCGCCTCAGACAGGTTTAATGCCACTGAAACAGATGTCACGATAAGACACGCTTTCTAACCCAATCTCAGAATTTGGAGCTGAGCAAGCAGAATTTAATATTATTACATAATGTTTTGTTGTTCCTGTGCCTATTTCCGTTGTTTCGTGCAGTTTGAACACAGCTTTGCTTCAAGAAGGGGGGTGAGGTGGGGGTAAGGAAAACGGGGGGGGGGGGGGAAGGATACACGTTATTTCTTGGTTCTCTTCTGCCGGAAACCGGCCAGCGTCGTAAAACTTAAAGAGCCTTATCTGAATTACTTGAGTTAACCACAGTAATGAGAAGGATAAACGAAAGAGACGTTTTGGTACGTCTAGGCTTGTTTATTGTAAAGGCAAAGAGGGGAGGAAAGGTGAATAAAACAGAAGGTAGAACACTATGTGGATAGGATAGGCTAGGTAAGGCTGAGGCAGAAGAGAATGGAGGTCAAAGGAGCAGGTGAGTCATGGACAAGTTTGAAGAAGAAGAAAAAGAAGGAGGAGGAGGAAGAGGAGGAGGGGGAGAAGAAGAAGAAGAAGAAGAAGAAGAAGAAGAAGAAAAAGA
>JBDFRD010244359.1:0-11179 GCA_039654405.1 Bullina lineata
TCTCTCTCTCTCTCTCTCTCTCTCTCTCTCTCTCTCTCTCTCTCTCTCTCTCTCTCTCTCTCTCTCACTCTCTTTCAAAAAAGTTCCATGCTTGAAATTTGAGAAGGCACGCAACAGAAGACCGGCAATAGGGGAGCGGAAGAAAAAGACACAAAAAACGGAGTGGGAATCGGATATCAGCGTTTGTGTGTATGTGTGTGTGTTTGCGAGTGTGTGTGTGTGTGTGTGTGTGTGTGTGTGTGTGAGTGTGGGGAAAAAAGGGGGTGGGGGATCAGTTGACAAGAGGTTGTACGGCCGGGGGATTGCAAGTTGGCGCAGCCAGGCCAGAATTGGGTTGTGGTGCTCGCGATGAAACGCGCGAGAAATTTCTAGAGCCAGAAGGCACTGAAGGCACTGAAGGGTGCCGCGTGAACACAGGGGGACAACGACGTGTAAACAAGCCGCGTCCCCGTGCGCCATGGGCCCAAATAGCGCGTGGCTCGTCTCACCGTCTCGTGAAATTTGCAGCGATTGTCCCCCGTGAAATGGAGAATGCGTGGTGGCGCGGTGATTGAATGGGTAGCGCGTTGGACTCCAAATCCAAAGGTCTTGGGGTTCGCTTCCGTGGTGTAATCTTCGGAAAGTCAATTTACTTGAAATGGAGAATGCGTGGTGGCGCGGTGATTGAATGGGTAGCGCGCTGAACTTCAAATCCAAAGGTCTTGGGGTTCGCTTCCGTGGTGTAATCTTCAGAAAGTCAATTTACGTGAAATGGAGAATGTGTGGTGGCGAGGTGGTTGAATGGGTAGAGCGTTGGACTCCAAATCCAAAGGTCCTGGGTTCGTTTCTATGTTGTAATCTTTGGAATGTGAATTTACGTGAAATGGAGACTGCGTGGGGCGCCGTGGTTGAATGGTTAGAGGGTTGGACTCCCATTCCAACGGTTCTGGGTTCGTTTCCGCGTTGTAATCTTTAGAAAGTACATTTACACCTTTTTTATTTCGCTTATCCGGTGCGAATTGGATGCCGGTGTCTTCAAGGGAAGTAAACCCAACGACGAATTGGCGTCCTGTACAGGAGACGATATGTAAAAATCATGTTCCTCTTTAGGACAATCTTGGACTTGATGTAAATAAAATTCGCCTGTTCTGCTTTATGCTACGAACCTGGGATTAGCTCTGCTCTGGCGGCATCATAGGCTTTGAAAGAACTTTTCTATGGGCTTAAAAATGACATTTTCATGTGTCGGAGCAGCGTCCGGGAGGGTTGTCGGAGGTATCAGACAGTGTGGCTGGATAGAGTCGGCTCCTTCGATGTCGAAGGTGAATGGGAAGTAAGTGATGGGGGCCGTCGGCGATATCAGACCTGCTAGCATCCAGGACTGGAAAACCGACGTAAAATAAACTATTTCAGTCAAGTGATGGGGTCAGAAGTGGAGAGAAAATGGGAAGTAAAATCCTTTTGATACTTAACGTACGCCAGGGTCGATGGTAAGATGAAATATATGGGGAGTGAAGAGATAAAAGGTAAAAAGAAGAATAAAATGTCTATGAAAGCTGGTGTTTTGATTGATGTATTACAGCGAGGGGTTCACAGACGGTGTGAGATAATTAAGTATAATTCCTCCTTCAAGGCAAATGAGGCTCGAAGAACCAGAGCTTATCCCGGTTTCATTAGCGTGAAGTGGAACGGATAATATTGTTTTAAATCATCTCCGAGACAGGACGCTAGTCTGTTGTGGGTTTACTTCACAAGCGGAATATGCCGGTACCCAATTCGCGTCTGGATGGGGAAGTGAAAATAGTGTAAAGTGCCTTTCCCAAGGACACAACACTGTCGTTGTCACAATTCGAACCTAAGACCATCTTCGCTGACGGCCAATGAGGCGTATCTGTTGGACTAAGATCACCAACCAAGAATGCAAAGTTCGCCAAGATTAATAATTTAAAGTGAATAGGAAATATTGGTTTCGGGCTGTGTCCATTTCTACGAACTTTTCCGAAAATTTGGGGTCAAAACATATCATTACGCCATGTTGTTTTTTTTACGCTGGAGACTGTCCTGTTCTGTTGGCATATTGTTTTCTTGATGCTATCGAAAGCGGTCCATAACTTTTGGTTGCTTCATCAAAATACTTATAATGCCACCGTTGCCTACCGCAAAACCAATATGGCGGGAACTAGACTGACCCCCGCAATCATCATCATCATCATCATCATCATCATCATTGCCCCTCACCCTTATCAGGGTATAGGCCACACACAAGAGATTTCTACTTCCTTGTGTCCCGGGATAACTTTGCCAGTTCTGACCATGTTTGTCCTGTTCCTTCCTTGTCTCAACATTAATTAGAAAGAGCTAATTATAGATCAATTTAAAGTAACCTGCTTACTTACAGGCATAAACTTCTCTGGTTCTGGGAAAATATCAGGGTTACGATGGGTCCAGAAAGGTGACAACAGTACAAGGTCTCCAGCAGGTATTTTATATCCACTTGCTGTGAGGTCCTTTACAACTCGACGTGCTACAAGACCTGGAGACTGCAATCTGATTGTTTCCAGGACACATTGCCGAATATACGTCAGTTTCAATAAATCTGACTCTGTCATCCCTACAAAACGGGGGAAAAAAACAAAACAATAGAAAATTAATGTTGGGATGAAATATGGCTTCCGTATTTTTAAATATTGAAAATAGATTTGACTTTCAAGTGATGCTGTGGTCAAAGTTTACAAGTTGACTCACAACCAGGAAGTCATGTGTTTGAACTCTATCCATGCTAGTTCTGGCATTGTGGTTTTAGGGAAGACACCTCACATGACTTTTTTCTCTCCCTGTAACAGAGTGGCAAAGTAAACTAACTCAAAGCATTTTGTCACAAGATGATTTAGTCATCTGTTCCACTTCATGCTGTTGAAATTGGAAGAATCTTCAGTTCTTTGGGCCATAATTTAGACCTTTAAGGAATCTTACTATGACTACTTTTTAAAATAAAAAGATACGGCTATCATTTTCAAAGAAAATAAATGAAATGAAAAGTGAATATAAATATAAATAGTTTTTATTCCAATGCTGAAAAATATGGGATGTTTTTTCTCACTATAAAGCCTCAGAACCTTCATGCTCTATTTTCTGGCCCTCTTACCGTTGATTTTTCCACTGTATGACAAGACAGACTGTACCTCCTTCTGCACTCGGGACAGTACATCTGGGTTGTTGAAGATCTGGGACAAAGTCCAAAATGTGACCTGGAATAACACGATTTTTTGTAAAGCTTTACTTGAACAGGATTTAGTATGAACATAATAATACATTTTTTCCTAACTTTCTCAGTTTACTGGCACTCATAAATATGTGTATACAAAATTTGAAGGTAGGCAACTGCCAAAAAGAGAAAAACAACAACAATCTAAGCAAGATATGCAAAACGGATGGTTACTTTTAAACAAAAAAATAATGTTGTGCATGATTCCACCTTAAAAAGCCTATCAACACACAGACAGATATGGTTGTTTTAAATATGGTGCTATACGACTCTCTCTGTGGGTCTTTACCAGCTAGATGATACAGAAGAACAAAATGTAGCTGGAGGGACTTTAACCAGCGTGTTAATGATACCAACCAGTGTGTTAATAGTATCAAAGATACTTTTGATTAATTATTTTCAATTTTACTGTACTTTCCCTTTTTGAGCCATGATTACTTCCTTAATGCAGTTTTTCTTCTCTTGTCTCATATTTTTATGTCCTCAGCTTAGTAAACAGAAATGCTGAGTGTCAGTTCCGTTTAACGTTTATTTGTGGTACGTCTTATTTGTGTTATGTGGTGGGAAAAACACTTTACACTATTTTTCCTGTTTCTAAGTACAAATTAAGTAGCAACATATTCTGGTGGGCAAGTAAACCTAAGAAAGACAAGTGTCCTGTCTATGCGATTTTCAAACAAAATCTTTTCTGCTTTGCACTTTTGAATCAAGGATAATCTCAAAGTTATAGGACTTAAAGGCTTTGAGGGAACTTTACTGTTTACATATATCTTATGTAACTTATCGTATATTCTTATTTATCAAGCTTCCCTACAGCTTTCATATTATTGAGGCAAGTAACATTTACAACTTACAGGAATAGCGTTAGCTAGAGATGCCCACAAGATCAGCAGACAGCAGTTTGGTGCAATTTTACCCTCCACGTGAGATAACAAAGTCTGCAGGATGTTCTAGAGGAACATTGATGGATTGTGGGGATCGGGGGATGATAGTGGGGAAAGAGTGCATTCATAAATGAACATCATTCTAAGAAATCGTGTAAGTCAAGACACACTTCCACCATGAAAAATTTCAGCTGATTGATTTTTTTTTTATTACAACAAAACAAGACTCACTAGTAACACTAGGACAGGCTGCTGTATATTTGTGCACATTTTTGTCCGCTTGTTTGTTTTGTATGTTGTGAAGACAGTCATAGACAAAATGTCTAGACTAAATACATTGTACCTCCTAAAGTTTAAGCCCCCACTCCCCACTCCCTTTTTTTTCCCCCCAGCCCAAATGTGCAAAAACTGTCAGTGACTTCATTACAATGTACTGTGATGTACTGTAATCTTAAATACCTAAATTATGACAAAAGTCAAACTTTCTCACTCACCTGTTTCAAAGGGTGTACATCAGAATTATTATCGTTTTTTAAAATTTCACTAAACAGATCCAGAAACCACCTTTTAGATGCTGTCCACTGTCTGAGAATAAATTGTATGATACAATGTTAGCATACTTCATACACAATGACCTATTGCTACTTGCATATTGAATAAATCCCATCTTCATCACTGCATAATATTTTTTTCTTGGGCATGCCAGTTTTACTTTTCAATTTCATCTCACTGAATATGGACATGAATTATGAATTATACTAAAAGTCGAAAATGTAAAAAGATTGTCTCTTCAAAAGTTCTGTTTTGTAAACTGAAAGGCTTTTTTTTTGGCTTGTTATTTCAAATAACATTCAATTCCCCTAGTAAATTTCCCTTCAAATCTTGATGTACCCCCCAAAATTGTTTTACCATCTGGAGCCAGAAGCTCTCATGGCTTCTTTGCTAACTTCTCACTTTTAACTTTTCATGTAAAACAGGATTAATACAAACATGAAAAGACAAAATTCAAGACTTTTTCAAGACCTTTTCAAGACTGCAAAACAAAATTCAAGACCACCACTGGAAACTATTTGCAGCGCGTAACAACTGAGAACTGACACATGTCAGTTACATTTACATTACACTAAATTTGCATGCTGCAGAACCTGAAGAAAATTTAGTACAAAGACACGAAAGAAACCTGTTTACTGGGAGCGTTAAGTCAACAGCGAACCGGGCACAGCTTTGCTGATTTTTTTCACGACTGTCAGAGCGCCACTCCAGCCGCCCACTATCGGCGATTACCGCAAAATTCAAGACTTTTTCAAGACCTCCGACCGTTCTAGTAAAAAAAATGACCATTTTTCCAGACTTTTTCAAGTCTTAAATGAGCCATCTGATTTTTAAGACTTTTTCAAGACTTCAAGACTCGCATACGGACCCTGTAAAATAATAACAAGCATCCTTATTCTGTTGCCTTCCTTCAAGGAGTACAAGGCCCAAAGAGCTAGGGCTTATCTTGGTGAGAAAAATATGAAACAGAATATAACACTAAATCCACTCTGGGATAGGTTGCTTGTCTGTCATAGCTTTAAATATTTCTTAGGCAGAATATGCCAGTACCAAATTTAGCTAGAAGGGTAGAGGAAAAAAATGTGTAAAGTGTTTTGCTTAGGACACAGAGCTGGGACAATACTGCCAGAATTTCAAGCTACAATCATCTTGATCGTAAGTCTTGCAGCCTAACCTTTCTGCCCTAACACCATTAGACAGTGATGAAATGATAAAGAAAAGATAGCTTTTGAATATAAATTGATGCATTTTGTGAGGAAACATTTAATATCAGATGACTAGGAAAAGCTTAGATACTCATTGAAGACTGTACTGGAAAGTGATGTAATACAATATAACGTTACATTTCTTAGACAAAAGAAAATCGAAAGTTAATTGAACCCAATAGCCAAATGCATCAAACATTGGTTTGTGAATACATTGGAAATTATTGACCTACTGGACTTTCATATCAGGACATGAATTTGTGAGATACAGGAGAGTAAACATGCACAGGCCATTAGGGGCCTACTGTTTATCACTACACCTTCAACAGAATCAGAATTGGTTTTTGGAGTTACTTACTTCAGGAAGACGTGTGGTAATTTGGCACCAAACTCAAAGTACTCATCATATATCAGAAAGCGTTCCTCAAATTCCATGAACTCAGCCTGAGAAGATACATAACAGCACATTCCAGGAGCAAAACACAAAACAAAAAAAACAGATTACCTGGATATCATTACTTCATACTATGTAAACCTATTTTGCTATACATTCAAGACATAATGAGAGTATAATGTTAATGAATATGGATAAAAGTTACCAGGCTCTTGCATGGTTGCAAAGCTGTTTCCATCTGTACAGCTGTATGTTCTTAAAACTTTATCAACATCCATGTATGTATGGACACTTCCTTATTATTCTAAAATGAAATGTTTAACTTCAGTTAGGACAAAAGCTGAACTGGAAGTTTCAGCTGCATATATGGAAATCCTGACAAATGCTGTAGGCAATGACAATCAAATTACATGTAATTAATTATGCTCTTCCTATCATAGGACAATAATGCGTAATCTTGGAGATGCAAACTCACTTCATACAACCTGTGTTAACACACGTGTGTAAATACCAAAGTAAACTATCAATAACCTCATCTCTTTTTCGTTCACCAAATTCTAAGCACTGACCTTATCTTATCCACTTTCACCAAATTCAACTTAAACTAATCTCTTTGTATGCATATTCACCACTCAAATTCCAGTGACCTTATATTGATACTTTCACCAAATTAAACTCATTCTAACCTCAGTTGATGTATGTTCACCAATCAACTTACAGGAACGTCATCTTGGGTACTTTCACCAAAGAAACACTGTTGAAATACATTCTCCAAATTCACTTAGATTTAGTTCTAACCCCGTAAATACATACATGTACCTAATTCACCTGGCACTAACCTTGTCTGGCGTCGCCTCACCAAATTCAGCTAGCACTAATTTGTGTATAGATTCTAAAGTTAGCTTGCATTAACCTCATCTCATATACACTAACCTATATTCACTTTGCACTCACCTCATCCTCTATGGGCAGCACACCTTTACCAAACAAGTTTTCCAACACAGCCCTGGACATGGATCTCCGCACCAGAATGAATAAATCAGGCTCCACTGAATCACCTAAAATAAAGAAAAAAATTTACCCTAAAAAAATAAAAACTCACTTCGGCTAGTACACACACACACACATATCCTGAATATTTATTAAATGCTGTTAAAATCATCATCATCATTGCCCTTCACCCTTATCAGGGTATAGGCCACACACAAGGGATTTCCACTTATTCTATCCCGGGATAACTTTGCCAGTTTTGACCATGATTCTCCTGTTCAAACTTTGTCTCTCTAAACGCATCTTCTTGGCCTTCCCTGTTTTCAGCTTCCTTGGGGGTTCCACTGCCGTGCCTGTCTGGTGATGCTACCTGGTGATTTCCGTAAAGTATGCCCAATCCATCTCCATCTTCGTTTTCCTAGCTCATCTTTATGGGTACCTGCCTCGCTACTTTTCCATATTTATTAATTCCTGATCTTATCTTCCCACTTGATCTTGAAAATCTTCCATAGGCAATTGTTCGCGAATGTCTGAATCTTCTTAAGGATGCTTTTTGCGTTTGTTCATATTTCGCATCCGATTTCAGGACCGATTTCACATTAGACTTGAAGTGTCTGATCTTTGTCTTGACTTACACATTACTTGCCCTCCACACCTTCAGTAGTTGGATAAATGCCGTTCTTGCTTTGCCAGTTCTTGCTGTGATGTCAGCCTCTGTTCCAGCCTTTTTGTCTAAGATACTTCCTAGATATGTGTGGATTCCTCATCTTCCTCCACCGGTGTATTGCCTAAATTGACTCCCAAAGCAGATACCTATTCCAATTTGGGTTTTTTTCCCAGAATGAATCTTCAAACCTACTCCTTTTGCGAGCTCGTTAAGTTGGCCGTCTTTGTTGGTTTCTGTGCTAGTTATGAAGTACATGTATCAGTGCTGTGTCATCTGCAAAGTCGAGGTCGTCTAGCTGTTGCCATAGTGTCTGTCCACTGTATTCCGTTTCTTCTTCATTTAGTGGTTTCCTTCATGATCCAGTCAATGGCCAGGATAAAGAGGAAAGGTGAAAGAAGGCATCCCTGTCTCACTCCTGTGAAGATATTGAAGGGGTCTGATATTTGGCCTTCGTGAAAGACTCTGCAGTTTGTTCCTTCTTATGAGAATTTCACTAAGTTGACTATTTTTTCTGGGATTCCGTAATGGCGTACAGGTTCCACAGTACACTTCCATCCACACTGTCAAACACTTTTTCAAAGTCGATGAAGTTGATGAGTAATGAACTTATAAAATGTTAAAATACTTGTTACAATACGAAGATAGATAAAACTGCTATGGTCCTCTACTCTTGTTTATCCGTGACAAGAAACAACCCAGAGGAAGTCCTGATTATTGGGTTAATTCATCCTTCAATATTGAAGTGCATGTTTCATAAGTAGCTGTTAGTTCCATTGTCATTGCATCACTGCCCTTTCAGGTACGTGACGGTACGGTAGTTACTTTCCATTTACGTAAGAACTCTGTAATAGGTAAAGACTGTAATATTATAGTCACAGTTGTAATCACAAGTAGTTATCTGCCGAAAATAAAAAAAAATCGTATGCAATTTGAAGGAACAAATAGAAAAAAAAATGTAAGAGATGAGAAAACATACCCGATTTACACACAGTATCAAGGTGGCTTTGGAAGCGTTCGTAAAGGCCAGGAAATAAAGCAGACAGACTTGGGCCAGAAAGACGTCCTTTGATTGCATCATGGATCTTGGTATGGTTGTTCATGAAATCCTGCTTTGTTATTGAAGCTTGATAATAATGAAGAGAAAAATCATATAAAGTTAAACATAATATATATCTATGTACAACGATAAGAGTTTACAACACCAGAAGAACATAACTGAAGAAGTTACATTTTGTATTTTATGACTCATTTAAAATCCAGTCCACTTTTTTTCTAAATCAATTATACATGTACCGTTTTCAATAAAAGTTATACTGCGTGAATTGAAATGTTATTTCGAAATATTATAATGATAGTGTACAAAGACATTGGAAACAAAATTGCATCTAAGCTAACAACTCAAAACGTTTGCTTTTCTCGCATAAGGCCTATTAAATGTAAAAACCGAAACTTTATAATTTCCTTTGTTTAAATCAAATTCGCAAAGTAAAATATGGTGACGGAGAAGGCAGACTCAATGAAAAGTGTCTTCAGGTTATTGCTTAAAATATAAAATAAATTAATAGTAGGTACACCATTGGATCTATTTTACAACTATTATTTATCTTAAATATCCATATCCTTGTTTAAATCGAGACAGGAAAAAAAACAACGTTTACAATTATCAATTGACAGAGTGAAAGGAAATATTCGTTTGGCTATAATCACGAACAAATCTAATTAAGCATAATGTTCCCAATATAGGACTCTCTTTACAACCGGCGTGATGAAGATGTTTTAATTAGCCATACATTAACACCACATGAGAGCTTTTTCTGAGCCAGCAGAAGAAAAAAACACAAGCAAGGAGCGGTCTAAAGAAAAGAAGTTCAGGTTTATTAACTAATAAACACACCGCCTGGCGATGAAAGGAACTGAAAACACGAGATAAAGAATATTATATCTATTACTTTCATCAAAGAACCTTTATGAAACTAACCAACATTCATTACTGTTGATAGTACCGCCTTTTTAAAATCGACTTTTGGTGATGAAAAAAATAGATGAAAATCTGCTGGATCCATCAGGAAGGTCATTCTTTCGCCTGCAACTTTCATGGTGAAGATTGACCCATGCTGGTAAATGAAAGAGGAAAAACAAAGCAAAACAAAAAAACATGAACACAAAATAATCAATAAGAAATTATATTATTCATGAAAGCAAAACAATTTGTGGCAAGTTGTGATCAAACCGCAATTGTAATGCCTGTAGTTTAAGGGGGTCATGAATGAAAGCTGCTTCTCACGAATTACTGACACTGACAAACGTATTGGGGATCAGCGAAGACTAGTCATGCGTGAATTTCACGGTGAGCTGATACCGTACTAATGGAGTGACTGATTTCCTAAAATTACAATGGGAGTGTAAGATTGTACACACATGAACTCCTGTGTGAACTTTTATTTCTCTTGCATTCCTTTAGCTGAAGTGGGATACACACAGATTTTATTTGTGCGCAGGGCCTACGTTTCATATCGGCTGGGCATTTGTACTGATATCCGATCTTGATAAATATCAAATAAAACTTGGACATGTCCCAATTGCTGATATGAAAAAGGCTTACAATACAGTGTTTAGAGTCTAGGATTGGCCTTCGAACAGTCCATTCCGACAAAGCGAAACCTGTTCTAGGCCACTGATTCCAAGGTTTACGTCCTATTGGACGGTCTGGTTGACCTTCGACGGCCTTCATTTTTATCAAGTCAGAAACAGTGACAGTAAGGTGGAATTCTTCTAATGATAAGAACGTCACAAACAAAACAAAATCGAGAAGTATAGACAATAATGACTGTCTTCTAAGCGAAACAGTTAAGAACGTTACAAAAGAAAACAAAATCGGGACGTCGTATCGACAAATGTTTCGCTTAGAAGACAGTAATTGTCGATACGTCTCGATTTAGTTTTGTTTTGTGACGTTATTATCCCTAGAAACATTCCACCTTACTGTTACTGTTTTTGACTTGCTTTGTTTGCACCTCGGCAGCCCCCAAATTGTATAATTCTTCATCTTTATCACTCCCATCAACATTGTGGTAGAAGAAAAATGTCCTAGAATCTTAAATAGCAATGAACACTGCTTTGGTTACCATAGTATGCTCTTTTTCGTCTTTCACAGACGGCTATGTCACTGCTTTGCCTGGGCAGCCTCTTAATTAGAAACAACGCTTTGCCCAGAGGCGCTGTTACTCTCTCGGTCATACTAGT
>JBDFRD010244470.1:0-11178 GCA_039654405.1 Bullina lineata
GGGGGGAGTCTCTAAAGTTACCTCCCTTGTCACAGCATGCCCGACACCGCCATCTTTGGGTTGGCGCGACAAAGAGACATGGCAGGACGGCGGGTCTTGGTATGGGGACATTTGCTGACTTTTCTCTTTTTTCTTTGTATTTCGTCTGTGCCTGCTGGAAGACATCGGGTCCGTCGTTGGTGTGGTTGCACCCTTAGATATTGGCCTTTTGGTGACGATATGGGTGGTGTGTTGGCTTAATGGTTACAGCATTGGGCTCCAAATCCAATGGTCCTTGGTTCTAGCCAACCATGTTGTGTCGTAGGGAAAGACGTTTTACACATAACAGTGTGAATTGGGTACCGGCTTATTCTACCATGGATGTAAACCTAACACAAGACATGGTCCTATCTTGAAGATGATAAAAAAAAAATCACTTGTTCCATTTCACACTACAAAACTGATAAGCTCCGGCTATATGGGCCCCATAAGCCATGAAGGAACTTTACTTTACTTGGTTATTTAAGTTTACAAATCTAACCTTTTTATTATTGTAGGAAAAGACAGTAATGAAAGAGCATGAATATGTGTCCTTTGTTTTATAGCCTCAGCATACATTGGAGTCAGGAAAGGCAAGAACATTTTTTTAGTTGTTAAAAACTTGAAGACTTTTATATGCTTTTATTGAGGTAATAATAATTAGTCTTTAAAGTGACTGTTATTGTGTTGAAAAAGCTATCAAATCCGAACAAAATTAACCTGTGTAATTTGTCATAGGATGTCATAAAAATTCCTTTCCTTTTTTTTCTAAATCTTTTTATAGCTCTACGGTTATAAATGAAAACAGCTAAGTAAAGGATGGACCTGTATCCAAGATTAGAATAAATTTTATAAGAAGAACAAAAAAGTTTGTATTACTATATTTCAGTGTGTGTTCCATGTTATTTTAAGAAGAGGAAGTCATTTTAGTAACAAGGGGCATGATATTTGCACTGTTTAACTGTGGTGGGAATGTTTTTTTGTTTTTGTTTTTTGTCTCGCATGAAGAACAATCATTCAATGATGGGAGTCATGCTATTCTCCCAGTGCAAGGTAGGTTACCAGTATGTAAATAATAAGCAACAGGTTATTCTATTTCAGGGGTCGTAGCACTCTAGAATCTTCTAAACTCTCTTAGAAGAAAAAATCCTCCTAGAATCTCCTAAAATCTCCTGGAATTTTTCAGTTTCTCCTAAAATCTTCTAAATTTTTGGCAGACTTGTGAACTACTGATATATATAATATATTAATTTTCATAGTCAAAATTGCGAAACCGGACAATGACGATCGCCGGGCAGTCGGGTGAGTAATCGATTAAAGTATCGAATGATTTTTACAAACGTTCTTTATTTATACTTAGTTAGAGAGGGATCTAGATTTTTTTGAAAACCTCCTAGAATCTCCTAGATATTTCTAGGCCGAGCCCTGTTCTATGTCCTTCTCTTCTAAGATCTGTTCCTTCCGTTCCTAGCAGTGGGTGGTGTCATCCACGAGGTGAGCCAAGAGCAAGAGGACTCCATCGCCCAGATGTGCCAGCAGCTGACCCAGGGACTGACCGCTCTGACCTCGGATGACCCATTCTCCAAGAACTCCTCCAGCCAGAGAACTCAGGCCCTCGTCCACCAAGCTTCCCTGCCAGGTCCTTATCCCACTGCCGGCGCCCAGGCTACCCATCAGGCCATGCTCACCAGGCAACACACCTCGCCAGCTTCACAGAGTGAGTCAGTCCATTGGTAGTGAAGTCAAGCCTGCTACACACTTACACTCCGATGTGACAGTTCATGGATAGAACTAATAAAATCTAGGTGGCATTATTGGAACTGTCACGCGGATTGGCTAGTGTGGATGGAAAAATCAAAGAACTTATATTATTCCAACGGGCGAACCGAAAAATCAGACCGCGCTTGACTTTCTGTGGCAGTTTCGACTGTCGCTGGGAGTGGCCACGCTAGAAATGAAAAAATGCTGTATGAATTTTAAAAATCTTGGTCGAATCTTTTCAAAACTTACATCTTTGAAATCAGCATATTAGAATTAGCAAAGTGTACATGTAGATTTGCCGATTTATTGCTTATTAAAAAAATTACCATTTTAAAAAAATTGAACCGAACACACCACTTGCGTTTACACATATTTTTTGTAGTCACAGTTTGCCTCCATCATCTGACGGGTTGGCGCGCAACACGTGTAATTAACCGACGGGTTGGCGTGCCACAGTTGAACCAATCACAGATGAACAAACGTTTGGAATGATAAGTGTGTAGGGCCGTTTAAGGAGATGGCTCAACTTCAGCTGTGCTTGAGGAGGGAAATGAGCTCTACTATGTGAGATTATGTATTAGCTGGGGGCTGGTGTAATGAAGCAGAATGACCCAGGTTGTCAACTGGGAAAGACACTTTAGAGGCTTTAAAGCACAATCTTATATTTGTATGTAGGGCCAAAGCTTGACTGTGATCCGTTGTCGATGAGCGCATTTTATAAACGTTTTATTCTGTAAACAAAAAAATAATTTTTTTTTTACTTTGCCTTGTTGTGACATAGACCCTCATTGTCACCTAGCATTGACAGTTACTTTGTTTTGACATAACTCTTTCAGTTTCATCTTTTGCTTTTACACCGCCTTACCATGGTTACCTTGTTTTGACGAAGTCCTTTCAGTTTCATCTTTCGCTTTGTCACTGTTCTCTCATTGTCACCATGCTTTAGCACTGTCATCTCATTTTCATCTTTTGTGTCGGCACTGCTCATTCATTCTTCCCTCACCCTAACATTGCCTCCTCTTCGTTCCTCAGCTCTACAGCCTGAAGCTGCAGCTGTGACCAACCCCTGGAGCATGAATGCCACCAACCAGATGGGCTCTGCTGGATGGGGAGGCCTTCCCCCCCCAGCTGCCCACAGCACCTCAGCCAGTAGCTCAAACCCATTTGCCACAGCCCCCCAGGCGGACCTTCGAACTCAGCACCCCTCCATGCCCAACGGCGCCCAGCAGTTAACGGCACAAGCTCAATTCCCTGCCCAGAGTCAGCATCAGCAGCAGCAGCAGCAACAAGCGTTTGCTCATGGACGCAGCCATTCCATCGATTCTGGGGAGATGTCGAGCTTAAGCTGGCAACAGACTTACCAGCTGCGTAAACCTGTGCTTAGCGGGTCGTCCTTACACCAGTCTCAGAACGGTGGGGTGGCTGCAGCAGCCACGGTGTCGGCTGCCTCCAGTAGCTCCAATCCTTGGCCCACCACGGGGGCTAATCCTGCCCCGCCTTCCTCTCAAGGCCCCAGCCTTGACCCCTTTGACGTGGCTTGGGCTGCAAAGTCGGTGAACAAATCAAATCCAAACCCCTTTGCATCAAAGTCGGTGAAACAGTTTGAGGTGCAGTTGTAGTTTATGACATTGGCAGACTCAATGACTCTTTTTGTTTCTGGTTTGGCTCCAGCCATAGTGAAGCAGTTTTGAATATAACTCTGGTTTCACCACCGAAGCAATTCAGATGTTGAAAGTTACATTTCTCTGTGTCCGAATTACTTGCCTCTTTATTTCTTTACCAAGGGCAGATCAAGAAAACAAGAGTAGTAAATCTAAAGAATGTATCATATTTTTTTGTGATAACCTCATATCTGTGTCATGTGTCTTCTGTTTTCTTTCCAATGTCATGTGTGATGGGGGACAAGTTGCTTAACAGGGTATATGTATTCATATCTTCTACAAGCAGTGAGTTTAATTTAGCTGAAATTTTTTGCCTTATACTTTAAACATTTATTTATTTATTTTTTTGTTTACAGTCATGTACATAAACACTTGTTTCATAGCTCTGCGAGAACAATATTGGGTATAGCTAGGGTTGTCGCTGTTAATGGATTGACTGTATCCAGATTAAGATCTAGATAGCCTATGACATATGGGCCCATGAAAATACAGTTATAACTTTGTCCTTCTTCTTCTGTGATAGCAGTTAGAATTAGCATGGCAGCTAAGTGGTAGCATGCTGAACCAAGTGGCCGTGGGTTCAAAACCAAACTTTGATATTGGAGCTAATTTTACTGATTTTTATTTTTTTGTCCTGCTTGGGCGCTGACCCTGTCAACTCTTATCCTTTATGCCGGGTGTTGCATTTTGGATTTCCTGAAATTATCCCAACTCAGACCACTTCACTTTCTGGCATCCTCATGTTATCTTGTGTTTAGACAGATGCAGCTTTGCTCTCATTTTGTTTAAAAATTGCCCATATTGTGTAATGAAAGCTTCTGATCTCACCCCAGCATTGTGTCATGTCTTTAGATTGGATAAACGAGAGAATCCTTGGTGGTCAGCGATGAGTTCTTTCGTCTCTGATCAAAGAAGCAGCCATTGCAAAAGTACATAATAATGAACCATTCAATGCGAATGTCATTAACTAACATGACACCAAAAAGGAGAGGAGGAAAAATTGTGCAAAAATATTTTTCAAGGCTAGTAAAGTTATAGTTTTCCTAATGTATTTGTAACTCGGGACAAATTTAGGCCAAACAGAGATAAGAAACATGAGTAGGAAAAACTTAGGATTTTGATAAAAATTTCTTAGAGAAGTAAAGAGCTTTTATTGAATTGATGGAAATGTAAAAACCAAATTCGTTCCCAAAATCTCTATACAGGTTACAATATTTTTGGGTGTTACAGTGAAGTTTTATTTTAAGTTAAGTTTGAGTCCTGGAGTTTGTTGTACAGCACACAATGGGATAAGGCTTGTTGCCAAAAATTATGCCTTTTTTTTTTTTGAAAAAGAATGAAAACACCTTTGAGTTTGGATAGATGAATCTGGAGTTAGATTTTTATGAAGCTAACATTGTGATTGAAACTCGATGAGGACTAAGGTAATCAATATTTGACAACAGTATTGTGTTTTAAGGGTCATATTTTTTTCCAGTATGGGAGAGAAAAAATAAAATAAACATCAGTCTGTGTGAAGTGATCTTATGAATTATATTTTAAATGACTCTTTTCCGTTATATGCTCAAATTCCAACTTTTTAAAGTTTCCTAAGTGCTCCTGAATTCTTCTCAAAGCACCTTGTGCCGGCCTCAGCTTTTCTGGTGCATGCTATGAGAACTTGTCTCTTTTGACTGTCTGAATGTAATCACTTTTTTTTTTTTTTAATGAATCATTCATGTTTTTTTAACATTGCATGTGGCTGTGGCTGAGGGAATTTTTCTTTTTTTTTTTTAAGCGGTGTCGTTTTTATTTGTTGAAAAGCAAATGTTGTGAGTTTGCTGCGCATGTGTGAATGTGGAGAGAGAGAGAGAGCGAGGCTGATTTTCTGTTATTCACATTGTTTGCTTGTGATATTCCTGCTTTCATTACGGATGCCTTTGGGAGAAGTACATTGCTTCTCTGTAAGAACAGACAGACAACAGACAGATTGACTTTCCAGAACTGGATATGTGTGTGAGACTTCGTTACAAAGCATTTATGAATTACCATTTGGTCTCCATTTTCTTAATAATGTGCAACCCTCCGACAAAAATGAAGAGTTGTTTCGTTTTACATTTCTCTTCAGTATACGTTGAGAGGTTTGTTTAAAACAAAAGAATGTTGCAGTGTGTGTGCGCATGTGTTTTTTTTGGAGGGGGCATTGTATGGGTATAGAACTCCAGGTAAAAGTAATCAAGTTAGCTTGTATTTACATTAACATGAGCATTTCAAATTTATACTTGAGTCCGCAGTAAAAAAAAATCCCAAACAAAACACCTGACCTGATTTGAGTGGAGTGTGTTTTTATTTATGTTCATTTCTTTGCTTTGACCTTCTTTGCTACCTTCGTTTGTTTTCACAATAAATGTTTCATTTCTGAAGTTCAAAGTTACAACAACAGATCTGATGCAAATTTGAACTGACAAAAAGTGTAGGACAGTTTTGAACTGACAAAAAGTTTAGGACAAAAGCTTTTTAAAAACTACCTTGTGTAAAGCTGTGCATTTATTAAGTCATTAAAGGGAACTTGTAGTTTCCATGTAAAGTACGCCTACAGTTTTAGACTGGTCAATGGTAGCATTTCAGTGATAAAGAGGTTTCAATAGTTCTTTTCCCCTTGAATTCTATGCTCATTTCCTAAAGTAAAATAGACCTTAAAAGAAATGGATTGAATTTGTGATACAGTTGTATGTCGCCGCCTCTGTTGAAAGCGAATCTGGTTTATGCTCTTGCATGCCTTCCAACTGAAGGTGAAACTGTGTCCCTGTAGCCTGTGTGTTTTATAATGTTGCATATAATTATGTATGTAAATGTGCCAACCTTCCACCTGCCTTTATTTACACAGTTAGAATTTTGTCTGCACATATCTCCTTCACTCATGTGCTGTTACAAGTCATCTTATACTTGTATATTTTTCTTAGTTTTGCACCATTGCATTGTATATTCCTCTGTCTCCTTCCTTTTTCCTTATTTTGTTAACAAGAAAGAAACAAACCAATTACAATGCTCCTTAACTATATATATCAGAGAGTAAAGATGGGAAATGTTGTAGAGAAAGAGGACTGGACTGTGATAGTGATAGTGAGAGTTTGTCAGAAGGATTTTCTTTTCAGGAGAGAGATTTTTTGTCATATGCTACTAGCATTTACGTAGTTTTGTGTTAAGTATTGCTGTAGAATGCAAAAAAAAAAAAGATCGCTTTAATTTGTGTATCCACTAGAACAAGGAAACTATACGACTTCCAGGATCATGGGGAAAACTAAGGGTAAATTAAGCTGGTAAATATTTTTTCCTGTAAGGCTCAAAAGGCTGGAGATTATCTTTGTTTCTGCAGGATGTATGTTACTTGTAGGTTTTACCCATCATGCATTACACTCTGGTACCCACTTCCGCATGGTTGGGAGGGAAAATTGTGTTCTGAGACCAGTAGGGATTCAAACCTGTAACCCTCTGGTTGCATGTAGGACAACCTAACCATTTGACTACATCTCAATATTTATGTTGGGAATGAAAAAGAACTTTATTTCCTAGATTTGGATGGGTTTCTCTGTACAGTGCAACACGCATTTGTTGAAGTCCGTGTGACGAGAAATTTGTTTGAGGAATACTCGAAAGCCATTTTATCAAGGGAGATAACAAAAGAAGAAAAAAAGAAACATTTTACGACTTATACCCCCTGATTACACCAATTACTTCAAACAAACAATTAATTTTCTTTAAAAACTGAACAATTGCTGATTGCACTGGAAGTTTTTTTTTATCTTTAAAACTTTATTGCGTCTCAACTGCAATCATCTAATTTTAGCGACATCCACGCGCTCTTTGTCTTTGGAAGTTTGTGATTGGTCATTGAGTTGTTAGTCCACATTACAAAGCATATGATTGGATGGGGTGGCTGGCACAAGTGGGCTCTTTCACACCTTGGCCAGGTAGGGAAAACGGGATGGGGGATTGTTGAAGGACAAAATGAAATTGCGATGCTCTTTCTCCGTCGGCAGTATCAGACATGACCTAATAAGGACTGGAAAACCGACGGAAAATAAAGAAATCACACACATGCTCTCTCTCGCATCACCAACTTTTATTGCACTTGGAATCACAGTCCATGAATTGCCCGCAGGCTACAGTGTATACAGTGACATTACATTAACAAACACTATGTGGCTGGTTTTATTACTTCCGAACAGCTGGCTCGAACAACTGCTCGACACACTCATAAAAATGCACAGATCCAGCCTGATTGAAGTGCCTGAAAAGTGCGAACTGAAACAGGAGACTTCCCGCTTTAATGGTCTGCTGGCAGAATATAGTTCGAGGAATCTGTCTTATGGTTCGACGAATACGTGCAAAAAATACAAAGAAATATAGGAAAAAAGTTGGGACGACACTTTTATTTGGGAAATCTGTGTTGCACTGTATAAGTATTACTTGGTACACGAAAAATAGTCTCTATTACTTAAAAACAGTTATGCCTTCAAGACTTATGAAGGTATGCAGTGGAAAAACGTTTCTAGAATTTAGCTGCCAGTAACACATTACCTCAGTTGATCATTTCTATATGAAAAAACAGACATTTTTAATCTTATATATATATATATGATTTAATATATTTTAAATGTTCATTAACAGAAAATACCATTTCAGTGTTAGTTGGTGTGACATTGGAAAGAAGCTTGTTAAAATGCTCCATGGTTCTGAGTTGTAAATGTGCTGTGTGTGTATACATGTATATCTATATATAATCTTGGATATATCCATAGCTTTGTGGGCATGCATTTGTTGTGTAAATATGCTGAAATGATTTTTTTTTACATAAAAAAGATGGTTGAGAGCTTCCTGTTTTTGTACAGATCACTATATTCTTTTGCACTATATCTTAGTCACAGGAGTGCGGAATTATACATGGCTTATTTAAGAAAAGGCTCGCCTGATCAGTTAAAATGGGTTGATTCCTAGTCAACCTCAGTCTAGGAAATTGTTCTATAATTAAATTTTGTGACTTGCTATCTAGATTTGTGTGCTGGATGCAGAAATTGATGAAAATTTGAAAGATAAACACAAGGAGTGTGATAAGGGGAAGTAATTTGTCAAGAAATCAAGAAATCCACACCAACTTATTCCAGTACTCATTGTTTCCTTTATATGTCAATATTTCAGTCTCAGTACAGCATATTAGTAAAGTTCTTGTAAGGCCTCTACGGCCCAGAGAGCCAGAGCTTATTCGCTTCAGTTGTGTGATATGAAACTGATGATACTGGTTACCTGCATGTCAGAATGCTAGTCTGTGATTGGTTAGTTTGTCCAGAAGAATGTGCTGGGGCCAAATTCATACCCAGGTGGAGAGAGAAAAAAAATGTCTAAAAGTGGCTTTCCTGAGGACACAACGCCAGAGCCGATTTGGCCAGGATTTAAACTGATGACCTTCTGATTGCGAGTCCGACAGCCATGACGCCTTAGTTAAAATGTTAAAATTACCATATAGAATCCTGGAGAGGTCATGCAGCCAGCTCATTTTGAGTGCCTGGTAACAGAGGTCAGGAGAAGTATAGTCTGCTGTTATAGGTTTTTTAGGGGGTTTAATAACCCCTCACCCCAGTGATTGCTTTTACTTCTTATAAAGGGCTTGTTCAGTTGTTAATTGGACTTGGGTATATATGTCATGTACTGTTGTGCTTCTGGAAATGGATTGGGCATACTTTACGGAAATCACCAGGTTGCATCACCAGACAGGCACTGCAGTGGAACCCCCAAGGAACCCAAAAATGGGGAAGGCCAAGGGAAACATGGAGAGAGACAAGGAGGGAACAGGACAAACATGGTCAGAACTGGCAAAGTTAACCCGGGACAGAATGAAGTGGAAATCCCTTGTGTGTGGCCTATACCTTGATAAGGGTGAGGGGCAAATGATGATGACTATAGTGCTTCATTAACATGATTATTCAGGCACAAATGGCATGTGCCCCAACAAACTATTACAAAAAATCATCTCAATCATTAAGAAAGAAAGCTGTGCAACTGGCATGGTGCTCTTCAGTTTTGTTAGAACCGCAATGTCTGGGACACTCTCTTTATGCCATGCAGATAACTGTATCATAATTTGTGACTGTTACATAGTAGATGTATAATGTAACTAAGAGTCAGCACTTGCTTCTGTCTGTAATTAAGCTTCAAGGAAAGAAAATGACTTTGTCTGTGATCACTGAGCAGTTTTAAGTTGCTTTTATAAAGAAATGAAAACAAATGACATGCTTTTTCAAGTCATGTCGTGTTTGTTCATTACTACTCTGTTGTCTTCTCAGTTTTGGACATAGACAAGGGAAAAGGTGAATGTTGTATGCAAGTGTCACGAGCCTTTAATTTAAACATTTTTTTTATTGGAGTCGTTGCTTTGCTTTTTTATTTATTTTAAAAAAATGATTTGCGGAGAGGAAGTGAGTTTTAAGTGCAATGAAGAGCTTGATGTATGTATTTGTCTCTGTTTCTGTATAGAAAATTTTAGAATAACACTTGTCTTCGAGGTCACACTACCATTCTGTTCTTTTTTTTTTGCTGTAAATAATATGATTCATGATAGTACATGTAGTAGTGTCGCACTGTCAAGCTGGCGTTTGGGGGTCTATGTTCATAACTGAATGAAAATGAAGTACCTTTCGTGGTTCAGCTTTAATTCCTTCATGTTTATAGTACATGTAAATGCAAATGTAAATTTCTGCGTTTTATCTTTTAGCCAGAACTAAAAGTAAGGTCATGGTCTTATCTGTGGCACTTTGGCAAAAAATAATTTTTCAGTTTGGCAGTCGACCCAAAAATCTATGTGTGACACATTACTACAGGAGTCTGATCGTGAATTACATTTAACAAAATGGAAGTTTTGCCTGAGTAATAAAATTCAAACCTTTTGTGCTTTAAAGTCTGTATAATCATGATTATGTTTGTTATTACCGGTATCCAGAATAAATAGAAATGCCAGACAAAGGAGGAATGTGTGCAGTGATCAACGTCAGTTGGTTGCCAGAGAAAAAGCAATGTGTTCAGTGCTAATCTGAGTAGTGTAAGTGCGCTGAATTTCACTGCACTCTCCCTCGGATAGAATTGCATGTTATGTGAATGAGAAGCATTTTTATGAATATTGTTTTTGGATGTCTTGTGTTTTGTTCAACTGATAATGATGCCTGTGTTCATTTGTGTTGGTCTGCTCATTGTTTAGTCTTGTTCAAGTAATCGTGTAAAATACATGTAAAAAAATATATATTGCATCTAATCACACACTAAAACTCCTTTGAATACCGAAACATCCCCTGCCCTTTTTTTTTTTGGTGCAGAGTATGAGCACTATTAAGCGTTCTTCATGATAAATTGTATTTGTTGACAAAAGCGTCTTTTTGTCCATTATTTTTTTGCATGCTTTGTGTTTACATGGTGTGGTGGTTGTTTCAAGTCAGCTAATTGTTGGCATAAGATACAATTTGTGATTCACAAAAGGCTCAGAAATAATGGAAATAAGGTGAAACCTTTGTTGGGAATGGTGGCGCGGTGGCCAAATGGTTAAAGCGTTGGACTCATAATCCAAGGGTCCAGGTGACTGTGTGTGTCCTTGGGAAAGGTACTTTACACCATTTTTCCTCTCCCCACCCGGGTGTGAATTGGGTACCGGTATATTCTGCTGGGGAAGTAAACCTACGACAGACTAGCGTCCTGTCTAGGAGATGAAGTAAAA
>JBDFRD010244581.1:0-11175 GCA_039654405.1 Bullina lineata
GCCTCTGGGCAAAGCGTTGTTTCTAATTAAGAGGCTGCCCAGGCAAAGCAGCGATATAGCTGCTTCGATTGTCTGTGAAAGACGAAAAGAGCCATACATGTACAATATAAGAGTGGATATGGGGCGTGGCTCATGACTAAACGAACACGTAGACGCGAAAATTGTGCAGCCAAAAATATATGTATATGTGTAAAAGGAACTGGAATTAAACAAATTTAATGTATTTAAAAATGTCTGAATTGTACTTAAACAACATGATATTTGTAAATAATAGAAGAATAATTTTTCTGATTCTTATTCTGCTAGTTTTAATAATATTAATATTGGATTATTTTAATATATTTAATCATATGAAAAACAACAAGAAATTATCCATGAGATAAATGATGAAATAAAATTTGAAGGGTATCCAAAAGAAACGCTTAAAGATGAAGATGTTGAAACAGAAATAATTGATCGCAGTAAAAAAATACTCATATCTTGTTACATAGTTCAAGTGGTAGCGGAAAAACTTATTTTATCAAACAATATCATAAAAAATAAGATTGATAAAATAAAGGTATTTTGTTTAGACAAGGATGGACGGGATGAAAATGAAAATGATATTAGTAAAGTAGGTAATATGGAATACTTACGAGATCAATTACTTCCTGTTATCATTGATGTTGAAGCTAATACGAAAATGGATCAAGATGTTTCAACAATTATTTCAAAGGATAGACATTACAATATTCAATTAATTTTTCTCGCACATTTATCTACAGATCTAAAACCAAACTTTGAAATAATGTAAAAGATATTTTTATATCAACAGGTAACTTTCTAACGTTATTTCATGATTTAAAAGAGAAATTTATTATTTCTTATTAATCAAATTGTAGTTACATTGATTATGGAATAATTAAATATATTTCATATAAAGAATCATATGTTGTTTAGGGAAAAAAATTATAAAAAAAAGTATTTGATTCTTCAACTAATAAAATTCCTACAAGAAGTGATTTTAATTTTGATAATTATTTAAACCGTTATGATTTCACAGATTTAGAGAAAAATCGAAGTTATGCATTTTCTAGAAAGTCAAGTTCATATAGATATTACAGATCAACAGTTTTTTATTCTATTTAAATTATTATTTAGTTCAGAAAGGTTATAAACCTAATATGAGTGAATAAAAAAATTATTAAGTAATTAATAAGAAGAAAATAAAACATTTCAAAGGAAACATATTAAACCTTTTGCAAAAGCGATAAATGAAGGATATACATGTAGAGAAGTTTGAGAATGATTAACATGAGTGATTTTTGAAATAATATAAATGATAATCCTTATTGCATTTTTTTGCAATGTTTTTTCTTTCTTGATTCATTATAAAATTTTTAACATTTATGAGTATAATGAACAAAATATTTTGTTTCGAAATCATTTTTACAAATATTACATTCATAAGTAATGAAGTCTTTTACAATGAAAATTCATATGAATCACGATATTTAGTTCTTTTGTGATTTTCAACATCGTTGAAAAATTCATAACAAATGTTACATTTATTTTTTTTGTTTGATACAATTTTTACAATTTTTTTTAGTGATGTAGAATTCAGATCTGTTTTTAGATGTTTTACACTCTTAACAGAATATCTTTTCCATTTTTATTATGTTGCCTTTTGTATAGCGTGTCTATTTTGTTAACTATTCTGAGACTATGAAAGAATAGTCTACAAAAACAGATCTAGACTAGTCAAGCTTGTTATATGTTTTGTAATTTACTATAATGCATTTTATTGTATTAATTAACGTCAAAGAAATATTCCTGTAAAAACATATGAAAAAATACACAAGACCCAATAATAACAACTATTGTAATAATCACAAAGGAAACGTAAATAAATGTCTCCATTTTAATTTATTTATAAAATAGAAATAAATAAAAAAATTGATAATTACATTATATGAAAACATAACAACAGTATTTAAGGAAGAAGGTGAAAATTTAATAAATGAATATTTCAGAGAAAAAGAAAACCCAGAGAGAAATAGAAATAAAATGGATATTAGTAAACTTAAGGAAAAGTTAATAACTCATGATGAAAAATTATGTAGGAAGAAAATTAACATGGATGGTGAGATAATTGAAATATGTGATACTTTAATTGAAAAACTTGAAAGTAATGATAACAAAAATAAATTCTATTATTATCATTTAGTTAAATATTTTAAATTAATAAATGTTGTTGTTTTTATAGAAGAAAGATATAATATGAGAAAATCGACAATATGTCGTTATCAGATTTTACAATCTTTGTGAAGAGTTTTATAATCTATATGAATCCGATTTAGGTTTTGAAGAAGTTTTGAAAAATATTCTCGAAATAAAAGAAATATATGAGGATGGGGATTTTATCAAAGAGATGAAAGAAAAATATGTTGAAGAGCATGATAATATAATTTTATCTGATTGATCAACGCATAGGATGGTCCTATGATTTCTACTCCATGTAATGCTTTAATTTTATATGGTATTGGGTTTGTATAATATATTTCATTTACTGTGAAAATCTTCCTCTTCCAGTTAGATGTATCTCCTTACTAAAAAAAATTCTTCTTTGCTATTTTATCTCTATCACCAATTTGCGTTTTGATTGGTTCTTCCTTAAATACCCTTAGACTGATAGATTTGTTTTTCTTTTTTACTGGCTTCAATGGGGCTCATCTTTATTGTATTGTGAAACGTATTATTATATTCTTTTACAAGATCATCAAAAAAAGTTAATATATTTTGTTTTATCATTAGCCAGTGAAGTATTTAAACATTTTTTGTGTCATAGTTCTATTCCATCTTTCTATGATTGAACGTTTTTCTTCATTTTGATTGGTGTATTACTCTATCGAGTCTTTTACATGTTTATTAAAAACTGTTGTTCCCTTATCTACCCCAATTTTTACAAGCTTTCTACCTGTCTTCAATATCGTTTTAAAGGCATTAGCGACTTCTAATCCTTGTTTAGTTTTCAAAGGTATTATCTATCCATATTTACTTAAATGTCTATTAGAGTCAATAAATATTTATAGTGTTTATTTTGTTTAGAATAGTAAGACATATCCACTGGCTCAGCAGTATCAGTGAACCTTTTACATTTTAAACAGTAAATTTGTTCAGACATTTTATCCGTGTAAATTGGAAGAATAACAGTAATAGGTGTAGGAAGTGTTGTTCTACCAAATAAACCATGATCAAATTATGATCTCTTGAATGCTGCAACATAATTGAAAATAAAGAACTTCAGGGGAGTGTTTTCTAGAAATGAATTAACGAAAAAGAAAAGGAAAAAAAGAATGTGGAATAAAAAGTCTTGATACAGGAAAAGGAACTGATTAGTGTTGTTATTTTAATCAAATATACTTTGATTCATATGGCATACAATCCCCATTAAAAATTATAGAATGCTTAGGAAAATCAAATGATTATAACACAGATGTAACTCGTAGTTCAAGATTGTAACCAAGTGATATGTGCACACCTCTGTTTATATGTTTTAATGAAACTAAATGATGGAATACAATTTTAACATGTAACATTTTCAATTTTAAAATAACTGTCGATAAGTTTGGAAAATGGCTGATGCACCAGATATAACAATAATACATCCATATCGTAATTATGCTACCAAGTTGATGATCTGGAAAATGTAGAAGGCTTTGATGAAAAAGCAAAACAAGGCGGAATATATGCTTTTAAATTAAATGAAAGGGGGATATACACTTCAACCGAATGTGAGAGTAATATACCATCTTTTTTCGATGAATCAAAGGTTCCCCGAAAGAATTTTTTATGTATTGTTTATCATAATAATAAATGGGGATTAATAAAAAGTAAACATGATTGGGATATAAATTCTATTTTAGAAAATAATACTGTTTCTACTGACGGTTTAAATAGATAAATATGTATAATTCTGGTAGAATAATTGGAAGTTTAGTTCCTGCAGAAAAAGATAGCATTACACTGCTAAAAAGAGATGAAATTTGTTGTATGGGATCAATTAAAAGTAAAACTGGATGCTCATATCTAAACTTTTAGACAGAAATTTGGTAATCATATAACTTTTAGAAAATCCACCGATAAACTCAACATTTTTAATTGCAGAATTTATTTTAGATAATATGAAAAAGAAATACATTCTTGAAGGGTTATCACTAGAAATAAAAACTTTTCTAAAGTTAAAAAATTCCTATTCGTGTCATAAAACATAAGGGAGAAAATGAGCATAAAATAAAGTATTTTCCGGATAAAATAGAGTTAAACGTTTTTGCAAATATCAATGTGAGTAAAATTATCTTATACGATTCAAAATATATTATAAGTAGATTTGCTTTTACTGAAGAGGAAATGACTGAAATGGAAAAAAATTATATCTCTAAAAATGGATAAATTGAAAATTGCTGAAGAAATTCTAAGTGATGAAAATATTGAAGAATATGAAGTTCACGAATATACACCAGTTAGCTGAACCACTAATATAAAAAAAATCAGGAGAAATAAGACTAGTTATTGAAACTCAAGATCTATTTTTGGATGTTAGTAAAATTTTATTTGGTCTTTAAAGGTAATTTATATAAAAGGGACGATTCTCCTTATATAAACGCTTATGATATTGCGTTAAGTATTAACGGATTAATGTATATGTTTTCTAATATTAAATATCAATTATCAGGTCAAGAAATTGAAAGTATTAACTACCCCGGAGAAACGACGACTGTGTCAGGATTATTAAAATATACAGATGATGTCGAAAAATCAAAAGGTTTAAATCAGTTGTGGTATAGAGACACTGATAATGAAAATTGAAACAGAAAACTGGATTGGAATATAGACATTTATTATCAATTAACAAAAAACAAAAAGGATCAATTGGTTTTACAATTCCATCAAAACATATTTTCGGTTTTATGGAAAGTTACGATAAGATAATTTATGGATTTAAAAGCAAATGCTGTTGATGAAAGAAAAATCGTTTTAGATAAATTATCTTGGTATGTACCTCATGTTTTATCACCTCTTGAAGATAAACTGAAACTATATAAAATAATTGAAAACAAAGAAACTTTTGAAGTGGGCTATAAAATGTTACAATGTGAACATATTGCAGTTTCACAAGCATCAAGCTTTGATTGGAGATTGAGTGTTAAATCTTCTACTCAGAAACCTAGATTTATTATTGTTGCATTCCAGACTGATAGAGAAGGAAATGAAGATAAAAAAATCATTATGTCATAACATAAAAGTAAAAAATATATATGCAAAATTAAATTATGGATTATGAATTAAATTGTGAAGAAAATTAATATTCAAGAGCTTTTAATGATGCTGTCATGTTTAAAGAAAAATAGTTCAATATTGATGAAATTATTAGTAATGTAAATATTAATCCTTTAGAGTATAAGTATGTATTCCCTATGCTTGTTATAGCTGTTAGAATCAAAGTGAAAAAATTAAACTGAGTACAACCGATATCAGAGTTAAATCATTCTTCAAAGAAAATGTTCCGGCAAACACACAAGCTTATGCTGTTGTTATTTCTGATAAGATCCTTAAGTTTCAATCAGATGGAAATAAACTGTGTGTTATTCAGTAACCATATGGTAGTGTTGTTATTCCATCATCTAATATACATATTTTATCACCAAATGATGACATACTTATTTTACTTTCTTCATTTATATACACATTATGTTTTTTCTGAATTCATTGAATAAATTTTATTGATTTCTTTTTCATTATTTTATAAACAATTATAATAATCATTGTGTTTAGTATCCTTTTAATAGTTGTTTTTCTCACACCTTTTAATTTTTTTATCTCTTCTAATTTATTTTTAAAATCATACAAAGAGAATGAATATGCTTTACTTCTCAAAAGAAATATTCATAATCTTACCATTTAATTCATCTTTACATTTTCCTATTACCCTTATACTTACTTTTGAATGTAGATTGTGCGTTTGTGGATAATCTGAATCATGAATATCTTTTGTTTAATAGATAAGAATATACTGTCACTATCACTTGTAATTATTTCATTATCTGTCCAAAATTCATTAATAATTTCATAATAAAATGTATACATTAATTATTTTGAGTAATATAAGATAGCTTGTCATAGATATAAAGGTTTATCAAATTTAATACAAATGATATTATCTATCATTCCAACAAAATTTTCATTGAAAAAAATACAACCTTTAAAATTAGGTTTATTTATATGTGTTTTAATTTCTTGTTCATTAAAAAAAGTTTTATTTCATTTCTATTTCTTATATTCACCATTGTTTTTCCAAAAAAAGCATTATTCATTAATTTTCATAGATCCTTGTCAAAATCTGATTTAGCTTTTGATCTTTGTTTTTGTTAAAATCAATGTATTTCTTTAACCAATCTAATTCTTCAAATGAACTTATTCTATAAACGTTAGTAACGTTCAATTCTAATTTTATATATTCTTTTAAAATTGAATGATGTACCACATATTTATGTTTATCTTTTAATGAAAACAATAATTTTTCTTAATTTTTGGGTTCTCTCTCTTTTTTTTCTAGATAAATCTAATTGATAAAGAGATAATCTTTCTTCTGTTATTATTATATGTTCTGTTGCTAATGCATATCTAAGTGTTTTTTATTTTGCTTTCTATTTGTATATTATAAATCACATTCAATAATTATACAAACTCTTCCTTCAGGAATGTTAAGATACTAATTTTCATTATATTCCCATTTAAAATCTGATTTTTGGTAATGTTTGTAACATTGCCAATCCATACAAATTATTTGCATCTAGATAGAGTACAAATGTTTCTTTTAAAAATTCATTTAAAGTACCACCATTTAAAACAATCTCTAAACATTGATTCATTTCATGCTCATCTAATATCATATTTCCTTCATCATGATAATTAGATGCAATTTTATTAAAAGCTTTAACATGTCTAGAACCTAGTACACATGAAAATCCACCTCTAGTGCCTTTTTCAAACATTAATAGCATTCACAGTCTGTTAATAATTCTAGTTCTACGCCATTATATTCTAATCCACATTGCCATGTTAATCCTGGAGCTCTGAAACAATAACAAGGGTCTATTTCATGATGAAACGAAAAGAATTCTCTAGATTTTTCAAGTGCATCTGCTAGGATTAAAACATCAGTTTTTAAATATAGTTCATTGTAATGTTGTAATATTTTACAATTATAATGATCCCATACCTTTTGTGGGATGATTATAATTTTCTTCTGATAATCCTTCTTGTTTTAAAGTTAAATAGAATGTACCAATAGAAGGTAATTCTGTTTCTTTTAATCTTTCTATTGAATCAATATATATTCATAATGATAACATCTTTTTTTAGTAAGCCAATATCATTTTAAAGTCTTTAGATAATATTGAAAATGTATTTAAAGATTTAGCAACATCTGCTAAACATTTTTGAAAAAATCTAAATGAATCTAAAAATCTGAATTTCTTACAATAAGAACAATATGCAACTGAAATATATTCTTCTGTATTTTTTAATAATACATTAACTTTTAATTTATCTGTTTCATGTTTCATTAATTCCTCTAATATAAAGTGGAAATCATAATATGAACCATTATGAAAGAACACTGGCATTAACTTTGATGATTCACCTTTTATATATTACATGATTAACATGCTGCTCCTCTGTATTTAGATGTATAATGGTTATGTTCTCTAATTTTATCTTCTGAAAACTTACTATTACACATATGAAATTTTGATTTTTCTTGAATTTTTTTTTCTTTTTAAGGAGTAAATTTATGTTTTCCTTTTTTATGATAATCAAGTGTTTGTATAATATCAATAAATACAATAACTATTGTTTCAACATATTTTTCTTTAGCATCTTTATCAATATGAAAAATATTGTGATCTATAAATATTATGATAATATTGATGAAGTTATATATAACATAACTCTTCATTTCTTGTTTAGATATTTTATTTGTATATGAATTTTCTGAACTATGAGTAACTGTTGAAATAGGTATGTTATTAGTTTCGAAATCAGAATAGATTGCAATAGGTATTTAAGATTTATAATGGTAGTTTTAACATTTTATTATATTATCTTTTGGCATTTTTATATTGCAATGTTTATGATATAAACTTATTTCTTTATGAGTAATTAATGTCTCCTCTCTGCGCAATTATTGTAAACAATTTCTACAAATAAATGATTTATGTATATTTTTATCACACAGTAAACTATCTAAATTCTTTATCAAACAATAATGTGTATTCGTTTCATCTTCTAAATTTAATAAATCTATCACAACATCAAAATCATTGTTAGAAATATAAACAGAATAAAGGCTTGATTTTTCTTTAGTGTCATTCATTGCAAAAACTTTACAGATAATTTATTTTTATTTAAAACTTGTGAACTATCTTTAACGATATTCTATTCCACCCATATCTATTATTACCTTATATTCTTTGTATTTTATTACTATTTGTGGATCTTTTTCAGCAGGACATAATTTAAACAAGATTGACTATCAGAAACATTTATTATCTTTTAGATTTTTTACATTATTAATATTAATAGATTTAAATTGAAATTGAATGTAGGATGACGCTTTTAAATAGTTAACATTATAAAGTTTCACTTGTGCTTTAATTATTTTATCAAATACAAATCCGCTCCTGCTTTTTTGATAACCATCTAACCATGAATTATTATATTACTTAAATTTTAAAATATTTATCAATATTATTTTTTGACATAACAGTTTGGATGAGAACAATAAGTTTTAACAATATCAAATGCTAATGGAGTTCTAAATTAAGATGTTAAAATTATTTTAAGTTTTACTGGGAATTTAGTTATGATAACTTTATCTTTAAGTTGATTCATATAACCATGAGGATTCTCTTCATGGATATCTTCAATAGTCTGTATATTGATAATATCTTTGAATTTATTTGGCGCCATTTTATAAGCATTGATTTTGATCAGGATTTTCTTTTTAATATTTTTTAAAATAATCTGGGTTTCGTTCAATAAACTCATTTATGCTTGTTCAGACCTTTCTTTGTTATTTTCATACCGTTATTGTTTTACACTTCAAATGCAATCTTTACATGCTGATCTATGTCCCATTGGTCTTGTTTTATTTTTGTCATATTCATTAAGAGACAAAAATAATAAAATTTAGTGCAAACTTTTCCATTCAGTTTTAATAATAAAACATGTTATAAATGTATGTATCTATTGTATTAAAACTGTCAACTCGCATGGGATGGCTTGTGGTATGTGTCACAGAGTATCATGCAGTCTCGTCAACAATTTAAAAATAAAAACCTCTTTTTTATGACCCCGTTTTTAAATATAGAATATAATAGGGAAGTGCCCTCTGTCTTCACTGATGCTGGAAAATGAAACGTTTTTTGATAGTCATTTGTAATAAAGAAATAAAAAAATGCAGATTTGTTTAAATGTGTGTGTCTGTTTGAATGTTTGTGCGGGTGTCCGTATGTGTGTCTGTATGTGTGACTGTGTGACCTCACTATCCAATGTCAGTGCGACAAGGTGCGCACCCATAAGTTGGTGCGTAGCTACAAGATCAAGCCGTAGAATGTGTTTTGCCTTCTGATTCTGAATTAGATTTATAATCTAGATAATATAGATCTATGTAGATCTAGAATCTTCTGATTTTCATAGTTCATTTAGAGTGACAGAGCCACCCCAGAATAAACGTGCTGTTTCGGAGAGAAGGCATTGGAGAAGAAAGCCCAAGTTATTCAGTTTGGCCACAAGATATAAAAGGTGGCGTGGTGGCCCGATGGTTAGAGCGTTTGACTCCGAATCCACGGCTCCAGGGTTCAAAACAGCATTTTTCCTCTCCCCACCCTGGTGCGAATTGGGTACCGGCATATGCAGCTGGGAAAGGAGCCCTACGACAGACTAGTGACTGTCCGGGAGATGAAGTAAAAACAATCTGGTCCGCTCCACGCTATCGAAACCGGAATCCAATCCTATCCTATCCTTCCCATAGTCTTATAGACCGTTGGGGCGCCACACCTGATCTGGCAACCAGCATCCTCCAATCTTCTCAGTTTTCATACCTCCTGGTTGTCTCCTTTAACCCCAGTCCTGTCCATTCTGAGATGTTGTCCTCCCATCTCCTCCTCTGTCTGCCCCTCATTCTCACTCCTCGCACGGTGCCCTGCAGGAATGTCTTGGCAAGCCCTGATGATCTTGTGACATGACCATACCATCTGAGCTTGCGTCTCTTGAGCAAGGTTATCAGCCCAACGACTTTTCTGATTCTGTTCCGAACTTCCTCATTCGTGATATGCTCTTTGTAGAAGATGCCCGAAAATG
The DNA here is from genome assembly GCA_039654405.1 of Bullina lineata. Taxonomy (NCBI): domain Eukaryota; kingdom Metazoa; phylum Mollusca; class Gastropoda; family Bullinidae; genus Bullina; species Bullina lineata. Next base: position 10,405 of record JBDFRD010244581.1, read on the forward strand.
TTCGAAAATATATCATCTCAGTGGACAGTAATCTCTTTTCTATCTCAGATGTTAAGGTCCGGGATAAGCTCCGGCTATATGGGTCTCATAGGCCTTGAAGGAACTTAAGTTTACTTTTTACAAGACGTAAGTATTGGGTGACCCTATGAATCTACATCACACCGTTTCTTCCTATTTCTTATGTCTGTGTGCCGAACTCAATGCTACCCTCGAGTGTCTTGAATTTAACCTTCTGTGTTTTCAGTAGATAGATCTACATAATTCTTTCAACGGTAAAAAAAAAAAAAACCCTAGCGAGTCGGAGATTAGTTAAGATGGTTCATAGTGTCAACACATACATGAGGAACAACAACAGAACTAATACGGCCAGGTTTCGAACCTTTGACCTTCAGCTTGTGAGTCCGGCAGCCTAAATAAGAGACAAGATGTGGAGAAAACGAATACGTGTATTCTATGATATGTAATCAGCACAAGCCACTGTCTGTCAAGTTCTTTCAGTGATAAAAGCAGTATAATAAAAAAACAATGTTTCACGACAAAGTGTGAAAAAAAGTCATCTGGGGGGGCACAGCTGGTGGTTGTAATGCTTTTGTAGTTTACAAAAAATAAGATTTATTAAGCAATAAATAAATATCAATATAAATAAATAGACGCCTAACCGGAAATTAAGGTTTACGGGAAATCACGGCCACATTCATCATCATCATCATCAGCCTTCTTCACCCGGGTGTGGGTATAGGCCACCAAGAAGAGCCCTCCATCTTTCCCTGT
>JBDFRD010244692.1:0-11174 GCA_039654405.1 Bullina lineata
CAGGTGTTGACGAAGGTCTGAATCTTCTGTTGCATGGTCTTGGTTGAACGCCAAGTCTCACAGCCATAAAGAAGAACGGATAGAAGCAGAAGATGTTTATTTCATCTCCTAGACAGGACGCTAGTCTATCATAGATTTAATTCCCCAGCACAATATGCGGTACCCAATTTGCACCTGGGTGCAGGAGGAAAAATCTTGTAAAGTGTCTTTCCCAGGGAGTCACCTCCCAGATTCAAACCCTGGACTCTTAGATTAGGAGTCAAGCGCTCTAACAACTCATCCACCGCACCACCTTTGCACAACAAAGCAAATATTTAATTTTAATTTTGGGTGTATGTCAAGTGAACATATATGTATTAATGTTCACTTGACATACATCCAAAATTAAAGTTAAGAGTGTTTAAGTTAAACTTGTTCTTCATTCAAAATGACAGGAGTAATTTATTAATCTCTATGTCTTTCTTAACTTTTTTTTTTTTTTTTTAATTTGATCAGTCTTACCATTATGTCCCAACATGAATTTTTGAAGGTTTTAATATTTTTCTATACAGTTTTGGGTTTCTTTTATACTTCATGAATTCAAAATAACATATTTATTATGAATATATTATTCACTTATTCATTATACATGGATCCTCAAGAGTTCAAGAGATTTTTTTTTTAGCTTACTTCTGTACATTATAATTAAACTTTTTAGGCTAAAAATGCTTTCTTATGTGGCATTTTTTTAGAATATGCAAAACATTTAGTTGCAAATGAAAAGCAGATTTGGAAATTCTCATTCATTTAATCATGTATATTGTTGAAGGTTTCACTCGAGATCAATCAGAGGCATACACACAGTGCCTTTTGGAGGTTATAAATAACACTCTACATCATCAAAGCAAGCATATGGTGTCTAAATCTCAGCAGGTTTGTAAAAGATAATAATTACTGAATTATAAAAAATACTTATTGTTTAGGTAAGAGTATTATGAAAAGAAGTGAGTAATAACCCAATATTTAACTATTAATGTTAATCTTGCCTCACTTGTCTTAGTCCTGTTAGCTCCTTGCATAGGGCCGCAATGTTAATCTATATGTTGTATTGTTCAAGAGTGTTGGAGAAAATGAGGTTTGAATTTCACCTTCAACCTCTGTTGTACTTTATCAGTTATTCATTCATTCACTCATTCATTTATTTATTTATTTACAAGTGCAGAGGCCCATTCTAAGAATGGTTTAATACAGGTAAATAACCCAATGCAATAGACTGATCACTGGAAAATCTCCAAGCTGTGGCTTTCAGTAGGAGCAATAAACACCTTGAAATCAACATTGTGATTGATTCAAAGCATAAAGAACAGTATGTGCCCAAATGATATCAATTAATTGTTAACATTGGTGCAATCTGCAGAGGCCAAAAACAGCCTGTACTTTTCCACAACATAAGGATACATTTTCTTCCTGGAAATTATTTGGCATAAATGCCTATGCTCGTTCTGCTGGTTCCTCTTTGGAACATAGGGCCACAACAATGCTTCTCCAATGTATTTGGTTCTGGAGACCCTTTTCAGCTGTGCCCATGTCATCCTGGCAATCTTCAGCTTAGTGATGATGCTTTTATGCCATGTCAGTTTGGGTGTTCCCACTTTTCGTTTACCCTGTGGGTTCCAATCCAGGGCTTGCCTAGTGATGTTGGAGGTAGGCTTCCACAGAGTGTGGCCTATACATTACCGCTTTCTTTTCTTTATGACCTGAAGAGCATCAAATACATGACACAACATGTTTAATTACATTCTAATTTAGTTGTTATCCAATAGGTCCATGCCTAGATTCAGATATTTATCAGTTCAACTTCTTTTCCATGTGCCTTTCACGTGCTTCCAACTCTCTGTTTCACAAAAACAAATTTACCACTACACTAAACTTAATCTATAAACAGTCCACGAAACCACCAATGAGTTTCTGGTCGCCCTTTGATGACAGAATGAGAGCGCGGAATGATGCTTTACTCGCTGCAGTCCAAAAAAAGTTCCACGTACATTGTATGATAAAAGTGAAGCTCAGTGGGATCATTACTAACATTTGTTGTCAGCTTCAGATTATTTACGGATTCCAACAACTTTTGAAAGATTTTTTATAATAAAATCCAGTAGTTGGTATTTGTTTTTTGTGGTGTATGATTTTATGAAGATATAAAATAGATTAGAATTATAACTTAAATTAATTCACAAATTAATGGAATTTTGATGAAAGCGCCGTTTAGTTTGTGACAAAGGATGTCCATCGAGGGTAAAACATGACCTTAATAATGCATTGAAATAATGTGACAATCAACAAATCATATGTATCAAATTCAAATGGATACATTTTATTATATTGTGCATATCAGATAAAATGACTTCCTGTAAAATGAAACATATGTGTATACCATCACTTTATCATTGCTAGGCAAAAATTGTTTACTTCTCAAACAGACTGATTAATTGAAAAGGGAGTTGGTTGCATTGGGTATTATATGAGATCATCACACTGCATGTAGCGCATGATACATTTGGTGTGAAATGCAAACACAAAAATACACTGCTCTCCCTGCATACTGAACGCTCCTACCCTAGTCAAACACCCTGACCTAAATTGATAAAACAATGGGATCAGATAAAATATTCTGGTGGGGGTTTTTTCAATCTTTTTTCAAATTTTGTGATTTTTGCACTCTGAGCTACAAAAAAAAGCAGTGAACCAGACCTACATGGATTTACATGTAGAGCTTGACAATCCTAGAGCGAAGTCGGACTTTATTTTTGTATAAAAGCTTTCTTTCTTTATTTATTTATGTCATTTTCTGTAAAAAGCCACTGCTTAGGGTCTTACGGAAATATATGTATTGCATCTTTGATCTACAGAAGAGGAAACTTTATTGCATGTTTGTATCGTCTTATTTTTAATTATGCTCTATAAATGTTGCCTATTATTTATATTCTTATTCTTTTTACAAAGCAAATTGCAGTTCAACAACTCATGTCAGAGATAGCCTCTGTAAAGAAGGATATGGTACTGTTACAGAAAAGTGAATTTTCATCACTGCGGACAGAAACAGAGGTACTTATCAGAAACAAATTTAGTCTGTGATAATACAATTAATGTCTGGTACAGGTAAAGCTGCTTCAACTTGCTACATCATGCATAATAAGTCTTCAACTACTAACTCTTCTTTGTGAATGTTTAGCACTAATGAACAGCTGTTACTGTTAGGTTGAGAAACAAATACATGTAACTGATGATTTGATAAAATGCATGATGACGATGATGGAAAATGCATACAAATGGCATAATGATAATTATTATTTTTGAGGTATCTGGAACATTAGCATGTGTTTGCTTGATTACATAGTCAGCTTTATGTATTTTGCAAAGTGCTATCAATAGACTATTTTTAGATGTGCAATCAGGTGTAATGACAAATGGACCACACATGTGATCAGTAGATGGTATAGAAGAATATATAGTCTTAAAAATATTTCTGTTGAAAGTTTGATGAAAAAAGTTGTGATGATGAGAAATTTATTTTCATCTCTCAAAACGTTTGTCTCTTTCAGAAACTGAGCATTGAAATGTCTCGTGTTAATGGTCACTTGAATGACGAAGTGTTGAAGTTGAAGGGTCAGTTCAGCTTGGATATCAACTTAGAGAGAGGAAGAGCGCTCGAAGCGGTTAGTCATACTTTTGATGAAATATAATTATACTACTTCTAAAATTAAATAATTTAGTAATAAATGCTTGAATATGACATTTATAAGAATCTCCTATCATTCATTTTCATATTAAGTTTAAGCTGTTTACCATCACTGCCTTTTTTTTTGTGGCACTTTTGACCTATCTTGATGGTGCCTAGCAGCATTTGTTTTAACGATTAAACATTGCCTGTTTACATCACAGAATGGGATGGAGTCATTTAAACAATAGCCCAATTGAATTTCTAATAATGATGTTTGTTATCCAAAGTTCCTTCGGAAGAGATGGAAAAAAATATTTTAGATTTCCCTTTTTCTTTGTTTTTTCCTAGAAAAATCTGAGAAGCTTCTGTATCCATTGTGTTCATCCTTCCCAAGTAAAAACTGTATTTTTGTTAGTGAAGTTTAGAAATTTAATATTTACAACATTAATTTTTAATACAAAAGTATTGTGACATTAAATAAATATAACAGTGGTTTATCTTTCTGAGTACTTGTGTTTCCTTTTTCAAAGTATATATCTACATGGCAATGGAGAAGGTCTTAGCAAATTCAAAAATGTTAAAATGTGTTTTATTTAATTCAATTATTGAAATTCTCATTTTGTGTGATTTCAGCATGCTGAAAATGAAAAGAGGTTACAGATGCTGCACAATAAGATTGAAACAGAAGTAGCAAACTTGAAAACAACCTTTGAGATTTATCGAAATGATGTTTTTAAATATGCTGGAGGTAATTTGTTGTCATCACTACTCAATAGTTTAATATGCAAAGAAATAGCTTACTACTATTATTAACAATGTCTTTATTTCAATGATTGTGAGTGGTTTATCATTTAAATTTCAAAATTAATCTCATTTTTCACTTACTTCTCAGCTATTAGTACAAGGAAAACCTACTCTGTGTTCACAGTTTTAGTATTTAAACACTTTCCATATAAATGTACTTTTTTTTCGTCTTTCAAATGGCACAAACAAGTCATGAACATTAATTCTTTAGTTTAAAAAAATATGAGGGGTTGCTTTGTCTAATTTAAGTCACTCTCTTATTACCATTTCAATGAAAGTCAGTAAACAATGATATAGTATTTTCAACATATGTGTGTGTCCTATGCAAACCTTTCTGATGTACATATTTTGTAGTTCAGAAGTAGCAAAGTGAAAAGAAAGAAGATCTGATTTTACCACTTCAATTTAATTGCCAATAAATTCATTAATCTTAAAGGGATGATTCTACAATTTAAAGGTTTTTAATGTAATGAACATTGAAAATGAATGTTTAATAATTAGGCTATACGTATCTGTTTATAAGTTTTGCTGAAAACAAGGATTTATCTATTTTGTATTTCACATTATATTATAAATGTTTCTCACTTTTCTCTTTCAGGAACTGTCTTAACCTGTGCAACACTATTGCTTGGTGTTCTGAGGTTGTGGAGTTGATGAGCTTGATCTCTTAGCTTTTTGAAGCAAATGCAAAGCTGCAAGTTGTAGGAGGTCCCCAACTATGTGTCTGTGCTCTTTATCAGAGGATTTATTGGCAGCAATCTTATTTTTGTATCCACATGATAAAAATGCCAATATTATTACATGTTAAAAATGACGAACTCATTAGGTCAGTAACCAATGAGGTGACATTTGCAGCAATCGTGATTTCTTTTCTTCTTGCCTTGAATGGATTGTGTTCTTTAAAGCTAAAGATGAAACTGTAAGAATTAAGAAAGAATGCAAAAAGCATGAGTTATCTAAAAGAATGTCTTCTCCATATTTTTCAACATTTGTTGAGGACTTTTTAAAAATATTATTATTATTATTATTATTCCAGTAAAAGGTGTGATTAGAAGTCCTGGTCCTATTGTTACTGACTGATGCTTATTAATATTTCACATTTCAAAGATAAAGTTTGCAGGATGTTATGTGGCCATTAAAATTGAAAGAGCTTTTATGACAAATCAGGCCATGTCTAATTCTCTCATTCTTATTCATGTTTACACTTTGAAGAAATGTTCAAGCATCCATTTTGTTGTGTGTTGTCATTTTAGGAAATTCAATAAAACAACATTAATAAGATAAACTATGATATTGATAATAATTTGTAAGATTTTTTTTCTTTTTTTGACTTGCTTGATTTATCCAAAAAAATGAAATCCTTTAAAACAGGAGAGGGCAAACCGAATAAAGCCATCAGTTTTTTCATTCAGTTTTGGGGATCATAAATTAAAACTCAAAGTCAGACTCTGTGGTGACTAATAATTAAAGAAAAAAAGTCTCTTAGTGACAGGATCTTCTTTCCTGTGAAGGGGAAGGCCTATTTGTATTTTCTTGCCTCATACCATTACTACTTATTGTAGTACATAATGTGATAAAAATTGTTTTGTTTTTTTAATGAAGACACCACTGACAAGGACTTGGTTTTTTCCTCATTGACTTTATTACAACTGCATGTATTGAGCAATTTAAGACCTATGCTCTCTCTGTTCATGGCCAGCTTTTCTAAGTTCCTCAGCTTTGGGTCACCACTGCCTGGCCTTTGTTTATTTGCAATTGATGACAGTTTTTACTTTTTTAAATATGAATGCCTATGTCCTCATCAGTTACACAATTTTAAAGTTTTTTATAAACATATAATGTATATATTTGTAATATTTTACATGTAAATTCGAAAAATGATAAAAAAAAACACTTTAGTGTTAGAAATATTTGGAGATTCTTAAACGAAAGGGAAGTATGTATCAAGGGAAAATGGTAATATTTGGTAAGGATATGGGATTATTTTTTCAGACGTTGAATGATAGCACTGGTACCATTTTTTTTTTTTTACATTAAAGTACATGATGACATAAAAAATTGCAGTGAGTTTGCTATGTTTCAAGTTAACTGTGATGTCCGAGAACTTTTGCTGTGAAGTAAAGCGGCCATCATATTTTTGTTGGACGTTTGTTGAAAAATTGAACTCAGCCTCAATTCTGTGATGCCTGTGTATAGCATATGATTTTAGTGCCATTTTTTATGTGTAACTGTAGCCAGCTACAGACTCATTCATTTACAGTATTACTGTATAATGTTTTCTGACCTTAGCTGAGAATAATGAGTAGGAAAAAATCATAATTTTTATTGTAATTGATGCTCCTTCAGAACTGAGAACATTAACACTCAAAAAGTGAATATGCACACATATTACCATGTATCAAAAGCCAGATCTGCCAAGTACGTACCAGCACTTTTTCTAATTCCTACCTATCATTCACTCATAGCTTTGCTACTACCCACACAGCCACTTACAATATTGATCAATGCACACGTGCTTCTGTGTTAATTTTGTGAGCTCATTGCCTTTATCCTTTCCTTTAACTGTGACGCATGAGTAAGTACATGTAGCAGTAAAGTTCCTTCGATCAAGGCCAGTGAGGCCCATAGAGCCGGAGCTTATCCCAGTTTCGGTGGCGCGGAACAGATGATTTTTACTTCATCTCGTAGACGGGACACTAGTCTGTCGTATGTTTACTTCCCCAGCAGAACATGCCATTACCCAATTCGCACCTGGGTGGGGAAAGGGAAAATGGTGTAAAGTGTCTTTCCCAAGGAGACAACATCGTCACCTCCCAGATTCGAAATTATAATTTGAGGATGGATTTTGAAAACAATTTTAAAAAAAAGGAAATGTATTATTAAAGTTCTGTACATTTGTAATTATTTTTTAGAACAAATTGTTTTATTGAGACTGCTGGAAATACAACCAGAATATCATGGATTTGAATTCTGGCTGTGATGTCCTAGTGTTGTGTCTTGGAAAGGCACACCGTTTCTCTAGAATAGATGCAATTCTGGCATTACCTGTTCATTTCATGCTATTGAAGGGGAGGCAAATTGACCTTGCTTGGAGGAACTTTATGAAAAAATGAAAAGGTTAGCATGCAATATTTAAAGAACATGTAGTAGTCCTTATAAGCAAATACCGGTGCTTTGTATGAGAGATGAGATATTCTTTTGATGTACATGTATATGATTAAACATGCAGGATGTTACATACTAAGAAACATTGAGAGTTGTACAAAGATCTATTTTTTATTCTATAATTCAAATGTTGTATTCAACAATAATATTTTGTGTTTAGAAGTTTTAAGTTTTAGTAAGATTTATGGAAAGCTTGATGCTCATTCTGTTACAATTACAATTAGGGGTGTGCAATTCCACTTTTTTGGGATTTGATTCTAGAATAGGGAATCAAACATCCCTAATTACAATCCTTTCTGCCTGAATATTATAGAATTTTCTTACTTACTGGTCTTATTGAGGAACTCCTCGAGACAAGATTATATTTGTAAATTTATTGTTCCATACTTTTATTCATTGATTCATTGTTTAACATGACCAATGTTTCCACTTTTGGATAAAACAAAATACTCCACAAACAGTTATGAGTAGAAGTAGTAATAACAGTACATAGCATGTACAAACTCGTTAGGCCTATTTAATTATAATTAATATGGAAGATAGCATTAAAATAAACTAGTGCCTCTCATTAGGAGAGTTAGACATGATTTGCAATGCCTCCCTTGCAGCAAATAAGTAAGTATACAAATAGCAATGTGAGCAATGTATGATATTCTCTATTTTATGTAGAAATTAAATCTATCATGAAGTAGCTAGCCAAGCTACAGACTTGTCTATCTATGTTATGAATGTGTAATGTTTTCTGACCTTATTTAAGAATACTGAGCAGGAAAAAATTATAATATTTTGTACTCGCTGAGAACTGAGAACTTTAATATCCAAAGCCATATCTGCCAAGTGTGTGCCTGCACTTTTTTCAAGTCCACCCTTCTGTTCACTCATAGCTCTTTGGTAAACACGTTCTTCTGTGTTAAACCTTTGTGCGCTAAAGGCCTTGATCCTTTAACTGTGAAGCGTGAGATAATAAGAAAACTTGTTTTCCTGACTAATTGAACTTTATTTGAACTAGTGGTTTTTGGCTGTTATGTGATAATTCAATTGATCCATATTTTTTTTTAAATTTCAATTAAAGTAAAGAACTTTCCAAATAATTCAATTTGTCAAAAAAATTCAAATTATAATTTGAGGATGGATGTTGAGGGCCACAATATTAAAACTCATTCTAAGAAACATTGACCATTGTACAAAGATCTGTTTTTATTCTATAATTCAAATGTTGTTTTCAACATGAAAGCTTCAATAATATTCATTATGGAAAGCTTGATGTTCATTTTTTTACATTTATTTACAATCCATTCTGCCTCAATGTAGTAGGATTCTCTTATTTAAGTACTCCTTCAGACAAGATTATATTTGTAAATTGATTGTCCAATACTCTAATTCATTGCTTTTTTGTTTTACTTCTTATCATCATGATCAATGCCTCTGCTTTTGAATAAAAAAAAAATACTCCACAAGCCAGTTTATAAGTAGAAGTAGAAATAAGAATACATAGCATATAGAAATTTATGATGTGATTATAATTAATATGGAAGGTAGCATTAAAATAAACTACATTGTACTGCCACTCATTAGGAGAGTTAGACATTATTTGCAATGCCTCCTTTGTAAAAATGAGTGAGTCCTACAAATAGTAGAGGAAGCAAGTTTAGTGGAATGTGTTGCAAGAAATATGGGCCAACATTAATGTTTATATTCTGCTTTTCTTTGAACTAGATCTATTCAGCATCATTCATCAGGTGCTATGCTGCATCCAGTGGTGCAATAGCTGAGTGTTTAGAACATTGGACTCCAAATCTGATGGTCCTTGGTTCTAATCCTGATGATAACCATATTACATTCCTGGGAAGGATAATTATTATTACATGCAGTTTTCATATCCATGCCCATGTGAGAATTGGGTACTGGCATATTGTGCTGGGGAAGTAAACCTGTGGCAGGCAAATACATGTACATAATATTCAAACATCCTGTCTAGAAGGGAATCCCTGCTCAATATTGTTGCTAATGAAGCCAGGATAAACTCTGGCTCTTCAGGCCTTATGACTTATAGAAGATAGTAAAGGAACTTAAGGTTAACTTTTTGTTAATCTGCATGCTATAATAGTACAAGTTGCATGTTTTGTGCATTTTTCAGGCGACCAGTTCAACAGATCATTACCTTTAGTAGCATGTTAGTACCGTTAGTAGACAATTTTTAGCCTGAAACTAGTGTTGCATCAAGTTTCGATTTCACAAGATTATATTACTTTTTATATTATAATATATCTAGCTTTTGTAAATAAATGAGGCCTGAAATCTCAGATTGATACTAAGAAATAAATTTTCACCTTCAATAGCATTTTAATTCAATGTGTTTAATAATAAAATGCTTTATTGTCTAATGACAATATCCTGAAACCACAACTTTTATGTATCCATTCTCATTAGGTAGTAAGTAGGCTATATATGTACATTTGAGCCTTTTTAACTTTAATCACTATTTTCTCAAAACAGGAGTTATGTGACCGTTTTTCACCTTACAATATCTCAGAAATTGTACATGTATTCATTTCTCTTAAATATTAAATGTGTTTATGTGTATCTTGCATCAAAGGAAAGAGCTCATACAGACTACTCTTATAACTGAAAGTAGTGAAAACTAAACAAATGCGCTTTTGTCAATTTGAGGAACATGTCACTATTATCATAAGAATATCAAAACTCAAAAGCTTTTCAGTGTCTTAGTTCTGCTCATGGTATTGAGAATGATGGCTATGCTTTTTATACCTTTAAACCATTAGGTACATGTAAATGATTATTCAGTTCTACAATTATAGCCCCAGACTTTGATTTCACAAGAGCAAGAATCATTACGAGTACTAACTTTTTGGTATTCAGAAGACATTTGGAATACATGTACATGTAAACCCTTCAAAAAAATAAAATAGTGTAGCTTCATATTAACTGAATTTGTTTCACTACTCTTTTCAGGATTTTTTTTTTACATGTTCTTTTTTTAAAAGCAAGTTGCTAAAAAAAAAAATGTGCTGTATGCAAAGTCACTTCTGACCAAATAAACAAAGATTTTATTGAAACAATTGCATTTAGTCCTAAAAAAAAATGTGATACATGTGTCGAATGATCCTTATCTTGCCATGATTGCTTTGCTGATTCCAGTTTTGTCAAAGATGACGAATAATGTACTGATAATGGGAATCTACATTTCTCTTCCTTTCAAAGCAAATTCTAATTTTTGTGAACGGTTTAATTTTCATGAGATAGTGGTGAGAAAAAACACACTCCTGAAAAAGATCATTAGTACAAAGTACTTTTCAAGGATGCAAGCTCTTTTCACCCTCTTGTGATAGTATTCCATCCAACTACGTGCACCAGAATGGCTATAACAAGATTAAATATTTCACTTTCTATACATAAAATAAAACATAAAAGTACAGTAGAGTCCAGTTATCTCGAACACGGAAATCTCAAATTCACTGATATGTCGAACATAATTCTCGGCCCC
>JBDFRD010244803.1:0-11172 GCA_039654405.1 Bullina lineata
TTTTTTTCCAACAGGTATACCGTTCCACCTCAGGTTCCATGCAAGATGGTGGTCAGTTTGACCAAAATGTCGCCCTCCTCCAGGACAGCCGAGGCTCTTCACTCTCGGTGCTGGTGCCAGTCCGAAGACTGCACCCGGAACTTTGTCAGACCCTTGCCTCGGATGGACATCTCCAGGAGCAGCACTGTTCATACCCGAACCCTTCAAGAAGTTCTCAAAGCGCCCCTTCTCATACACCTCCTCCCCGGTCCTGGCCTCAACAGCAAGTCTCCAAATGTTTCCCTTCCATAAGTCAGACTGGATGCTTTCAATTCCTGCCCCACCAACAACAACAGCAACAACAACAACAACAGCAACAACAAGCTTGCCTACGGCCTCAGGACTCCAGAAGCACAGAGCAATACCCTCCGCACATCCCGAGATCGCTGGACGGGGAGGAGGGGTACAAAATTGCCCAAATGGCCTTGAAATCAAAACAGCAGCAACAACAAAACATTCAAGCTGAGCAGATTGTACGGCCACCACCCAACAAGACCATCCACGATAGAGAAACGTCCCCGCCGCCCTACTTCTTGCATGCCTCGGGGGCCCCGAGTATGCTCCGGCAGGTCCGAAGCAACAGGCCTCAGGCATCCCCAACCGTCCGGCACTGTCACAGCCTGTCTTATCACCACCAACACAGTATTGATCCACTCCCTTCAAAGCACTGCATGTATATCGAGGACTGTAGAGTGAACACGGAGGAGAAGTCACCGCAGTATCAGTGGCCCCATATTGTGCAGCATTCTATGCCTGCAGGCTCTTGTCATGGAACAGCAAAGGACAAGCCGAGCGGTAACGAGATGGTGAAAGCTGGTAGCAGCGAGGTCTCTTTGACAGAGAGTGTGGAAGTAAGTCCCAACAGTGGCAACGTGATATGTGGCCCAATGTGTTTTCAGGATGGCACAGCGATGAATGCGCCTGTTGCAAATATGTCTATAGCGAATAGTTGTGTCAGTGACAGTGGTACCATAGACAACTGCCGGGGTTATCAAAGTAGTGGAGATAGACAGAACAATACAGTCCCAACCGTAGTGCCCTCAGTCTTGCCACCATCAACGACATCTTACAATTCTGTCCTGACAACTGTCGAGGAGAAGGGAGCTGAGGCCAGATCGAACGTGGCAAAAGACCGTGCTCATTCAGAAAAAGGGTGCTCTGCATGTCAACCTGCAGCACCTTCATCACCGTCAGCATCACCATCGGCGTCACCAACATCAGTCATATCTCCGCCGTCAATTCCACCATCATTGTCATCTTCACCAAACCTGCAATCACCTCTTTGTCCTAGCCCCTGTCTTTGTGGTGAAAGGGTTAACGATACGAGTAATAGTAATAACCCTTATAGTAGTAATAATAATGCTGATTCAACGCTACCTATTCACAACAGGGCTGCTGCGACTACTGCTACTCTAATCAATGCCACCACCAATACTACTGCAAATACTTCTATGTTGAGTCAGCCGGCTGTCAGCTCAGATATCATTGACAGCACTAGTAGCTCCAACTTTTCTTACACAAACTTAGACTGGTCTAACGGTAATCACGGGAGTCCATCGCCTGTAACTGCAGCAGATCAAATGAATAGAAACGTAGACTTGCACTTCAGCGGGAATAGTATTTCTAGTACAAAGGGAGGGAAAAATTGCACCTTTTGCTGAGGTGATGGTAGCAGGGTGGGGATGAGCGTGAGTGGAGATTCGAGGCTACAAATACACAAAAGAATAGGCTTGGCCTTTACGGTATGTCTTTCATTTAAAGATCTTTGTGGGGTTTTTTTTTTGCGTAGAGCAGTGGCAGCAACAAATACAGGGCAATGCTGCAATGAGGATAGAAATGGCTGACTCTTATGTGCGTGCCGTGTCTGTCAGGTGATGGTGCTAAGATAGAAGATTGTGTTTGATGTTTCACTTCATGTGGTATCCCATCAATACCACCTATGATCATTTTTGTTGCATCTCATTGGATGCGATAAGGATATATACATATATATATATACATATACATATAATATATATATGTATATATATATAATTTTACTCTGTTGCCAGTTAATGTACATTATCCAGTTGTGCTCAGGCGTTGTCTGTGAGCCTGCTATAATGTTGTAGGCATAATTTTGAGCAATTTCTCAGCATACTATACTTACATGAATCATGTTTTTTTTTTTTACTTCATCATCTCTCCCTTACCCACCCAAGCAAATATAATGCAATCTTACACAGCACAGCAAAGAAACAAAGTAAAGTGGATCCAGATTATTCAAGAAAAAGAAACTATCAAGGTGTGTGAGAACAAAATCTGCACTTTTTAAAATCTGGACAATGCATGTCTGGTCAATGAGTGGTTCTACCACAAGTAGTTCTACTAAGGATAGACCTTTGAAAGGAAGTTGGCCCATAGACACCACCGGAGCACAGCTGTACCATTTTCATGTGAACATATGGAACAACCCTGCCTGACTACCGTAATGCTTTCAGACTAGTTGAGCTGCAGTTTGCAACTCCAGCATAACTATATTCAATGTTGATCGCTGATTAGGATATATGACCTGTTACAAAACAGATTGCATGGTACCTGGGTTTTGTTGGTTGTTTCTGCCATTTCATTTTTATTATTATTATTATTTTTTTTTTTTTTTTTTTTTTGTAGCTGCTTTCTTTTCATTTTCATTTTCATTTTCTTTCTTTTTTTTTTTTTTCATTACAATCTTGTTTTCGTGACTCAGTCGTGTGATTAACACTATTGCTCCACACAGAGCTTTTGATGCTCTCATCTTGCAACACTGGTCATTGGTCAAGGACAATAACACATGCTGGAAGATAGAACATTCATGTATCACTTACATAATAGTAAAGCAGTAATGTGAAGTTCCTCCAAGGCCTATGGAGTCCATAGAGCCAGAGCTTATCCCAGATTTGGTAGCGTGAAGCAGAATAGATGCTAGCCTGTCACAATGGCTTCATAATGCAGGTATCCTTGTTGTGTGCAACCCATGGGAACTTGATCTTTCTAACTCAGCTTCAACATGGTAAGATAGGAAGCTTTCCACAGTAGTTGCTTACACTATTTTCAAATCAAAGTGGAAGGTTGAGGGCAACAGACATGCCAACTTTACGGGAAGCCGTCAGAAATTACAGTTTATGGCCAGATTACAGCGTTATAGCAATGAGTATATGCTTTTAAATCTCATTGTCATTGCATTCTTCATTCTCTGGCGTTACCCTTGTATGCGGTAAAATTACTCTTTTGGGTTATCATTTTACTAAGAGTTCAGCTCATGATTACTCCAAGCCTCAAATGGGGTTGGCATGTCTGGGGTAAGGAAATGAATTATTTTATCTCTTCCCAGGTTACTGTTATAATCTATTGTAAGAAATGACATAACTTAGAAGTACAAAGTTTTCAGTGAAGCTGGTTGACTCCGAAGCTCTTCAGTCAATTGCCGCTTGCATTGGAAAGAAACCTAGAGTTACAAACGCTTTCAATAATCACAATGACCAGGACATCTCTGCAATCATTTTTCTACCGCAGCGTTGAACGTTGGTGTTCGATCAAATCTGGTGTACTGTAAAATTGCCACTTACCAGTGAGCAGTGCAGTGTGGAGTAAAAGTGTTGAAGGCAGCATAGGACCCCTCTGTGGAAATACTCACAAGTTTCCCTAAGATTTTGATTACTGGAAACTAATGGAGGAGTTACTATTTTATTTTTTCATCCTCTTCTTTTTTTTTTTTTTCGTTTCCAGAATGTCGTCATGTAAATAAACATTTCAGTCACACTTATGCTGTTTGTGTAAATGTTGAGTTTGTAGTAATTTATTTCATTGCAGCGGCAGTGAAAATCAGATATAATGTTATCTCAATGAACTGGGAGAAAAGCATGTTATAGCCGTAGAAGGCTTGGAGAATCTTTTTAGAAAGTCTCAAACACAATGCAGGAGAAGCAGATCTTAAGCTCTTATTTTCTTTGGGGGGGGGGGGGGGGGGGGAGTTTGGGGTTCTAACAGGGAAACCTCTCTGTTATCACCAGAGAATATCTATAGTTTAGAACTGTATGATGGAATTGTTCCAGTGCTCAGTTAGTGACCAATAAAAATGAACATGTAGGCCTACAGCCTAGTGAACTGCCTTCCCCTCCCCTTTTCATAGGATAAGAAAAGAAGAAAGGACAGGAACAAAAGTCAATTCATTAACTTAAACATTCAGTGTCCAAACAAATTACAGTTGTTTTCATGCTGTGTATCATGTTCACATTAGTTAATGTAAAGCATCTCTACAAATGTCTTGATTTAAGAGACAAAACGTTCTGAAAAGAATTTTTTTTTTTTAAAGAAAATTTAGCACATTCTCAAAGCTTGACTGGACAGCCATTCTATGATGCAGTGTATAAAAGGACAATAGTGATAAGAAACATCATAGAGTATTTACAAATTTCTATTACACCTAGAAACTTTTACACTGGTAGCTTGTTCTACTTTTTAGCTAAAAACAAGTACAGGCACCCTGGTCCAACAATCCTGTTTTCTTTTAAACATGGCCAAAATGTCTTTTCCTGCGAAACTCATAAAGTAAGTTGAAGTAACACGAGACTGTTGTGTTAAACAGTATCTTTACTTGTGACATTTGTTAAGGGCGGTCCTTTTAATAGAAAAATGAAAAAAAAAAAATCCAAAGACTTGTTGTTGTTGAACAACCTGTTTCCACCATTTCACAAGCAGGCTTTTCCTGGGTTTGACTGAATTTTGATGGCATTTTTAATGATAATGGCAAGAACTTGCATCATTTTGGATTTGTTTATAAATGCTTCCTTACTGCTTATGTTGTTCTGATGTTTTTCTCCTTTTTTTTTAAACTGTCGTACAAAGGCAGCGAAGAACTTGGAATATAGAGAGAACACTGAATCAAACATGGATCTGTTTCTCTCTCTTGTAAAAACACAAAAGTACCATGTAAGGAGTTGATCAAGCTAAGTCTGGTGCGATCTGTCTTAATGAGACAATTAAAACAATATAACAAATGACATGAAATGTCATATTCATTTCGTTGTTGTTTTAAGTGTGTGATAATAGTTTTTACCCTTTCACTCTACGCTACACCTCAGATCGTGACTTGTGATATTCAGTAGAGAGGGGGGAGAAAGAAACTTGCTTGGAAGTCTGAATTACAAATGGTTACCAAAGTCCAAAATGTGAGTGGTCAGTGTCTGCATTTTTGGACAACTTTCTTGGTGGATTTTGTCTGTAAGTCTTCTTAGAGAAATGGAGAAAAAGATGAGAGGAAAAAGAAAGACACTTGAAGAGGTGGAATAATAATCAATCAAGGGAACAAATTGAGACTTCTTATGACTTTCCCTCTCAGTTGGAAATTCTGAACTTTGAATTCTGGATAAGTTTACACACTGCATCAGCTTAAGTATTACAACGGAAGTTTTCTTTTTTGTTCTTATCAATGTTCTATACTCTTTGTATGACATTTTTTGAAAATGTGACTTTATTTTTGTCCGACCTGTGATCAGGGGTTGAAACATATTTCTTTTTTACTACACTCTCTCACTTCTTGATGAAGAGTCCTGCGCAGTATACCACTGTCACAAAATATTAACCAAATGCTTGTCTACTGTTTCTCCTGGGATTCTTTCATAAACCAATAGGCCTATCTCAGTTTGATGTACAGTCAATAGGAGCTTTCAATAGTCTTCAATTCCACCATCATTCCAACAATGGAAATTCTTGAACTAAAATGACAAATTCTTGGAATTTGAACAGGTGTGTGATCATTTTCAAGCCTTCACGTTGCCTGAACAACAGCTCAGACATGATTTTGCTTTGTTATTCTGTTTATATCCAAAGATGATGAATTTTACTTAGTGTTTGGCAGAGATTCAAAGCCTGTGAAAGGTCACATCGACCGTGTGTTGTTCGTAATATTTGCCATTCAGTTGTTTATAGTGCTTTTATGCAGGGGCAGTGAGCGTGTTGATTAGGAGTGATTGAGTCCAAAGGCATGGAGAAAATAGTCATGTAAAATGTTGATTGACTGGGGGATGGAGGGGGGGATCAGGAATTCCTGCGTTGAGTGAGTGCTTGGCATGTCAGTTCTATTGAACTGAAGTCCAGTTTGTTCACCCTTCAGTGCCCAGACATGGACGCCATTCTTAAACATTCGGAAGCTCACAAAACTGACTAACAGCACTTTCTTAAACACGAAAATGAAAAAAAAAAAATGAATAACACAAATATGATGGAAGTTAAATGTTCCTCTGTTGGAACACTGGGCACGAGAGGGTAACCCTTTCACTGTCAAATTCACTGATCGACGAAAAACAAGTGGAGCGCCATGATTGCTAATTGCTGACAGTAAATTTCAGTTAATAATTAACATGACACCCACTTATTTTCCACACTACAATGAACAAAAAGAACTCTGAAATAAAACTCCTTTAAAAAAAAAAAAAACATAATTTTGAGCAAGGATTCGGTAACAGCTAGCTGGCAGTGAAAAGGTTAAGTAACATCACATGGCTGTTGTGTCCAGATATCATGGCAATGTGAAACAAAGAGTGGAATGCTCTTCTTTTGTTTTTTTTTCCCAGAACATTTTCATTCACTTTTTTTTATACAAAGTGTTTTTGTATGTATGGTATTTTGTGAAAATGTGATTTGAAAAAAAAAAAAAAAAAAGAACGAAAAAGCAACCAACATTTTCTGGGTCTCCTGGAAGGACTATGTGCAATATGCATTTGACTTATTGAATGATACTACAAGGACTTCAGTACGATTGATTGTTGTAGAATAATACTGTCAACCCAGACATTGAGATAACAGCCAGTGTACTGCTGGGGGCGAAACGGTGGATGAAACAACAACAAAAATGTATGATTCACCTTTTTTTTATTATTTGGAATGCTTTATTATTGTGTCTCATTTTGCTGTATGAGAAGGACAGTTCTTATTGATGTTTGATCTTTATGTTCCTGTATGATGCTGTGTGACAATGCATTCTTCTGAAAGATAATCTCCCTTGCTCTAACCCAAATAATTGTGTTTCTGAATAATATACAATGGCTTAAGGTGTACAAATCGTGCCTATGTCTTACTGGTTGTGACCTTTTATGAGTTGTAGCTAATTTCTAGACGGTGAGTGTGCGAAAGGGTAGTTGTTTTTGTTTTTTTTCAAAGCCACTGAAATGTTGTACTAGGTGTTTTATTTGATAATGCCATCTGCTGAAAGGGTTTCTCTTGCAGTAGTGTTCCTGTGTCTGTTGCCAAGTGGAAATTAGTGCGTAGTGGACAAAGCAGCAGGTTTTAGGATTTGGGTTGCTTACAGTGAGGAGATCTCTCCCCTGTGACTCTCCCTCTTTGACCATGGACTTGGACAGTGAAAACAAACCCAGACTTCATCTGATGCTGCATTTTTCTGATTATTTTGTCCTCTCATTTAAGAATGATCATGTGCATGCTTGTTCTGTTTGTGTATTGGAACTATTTTGCATTCTCTGTTGTTGGGATATCCTTGACAAGTTTTATTTCTCAAGTCTTTGTCTTGTTTACCGGAGGTACTGCACTGTTTACTCTAAACACTTACTTTTTGCCATTTTTCTAATACTTTGTCCTTCTGTTCTTTTCATCCAGCATGTTTCCCATTTGAGTGGTCATTTCAAAACATTGTTTTATGTTGGTATTTTTTAAAGCAATAAAAGAAATGTTTGGGTTGTTTTGGGCAGAGTATATGTTTTTTTTTTTTATTTCTCTATCATTAGAATCAATATTTTCACAATGGTTGACGTTCTGTCTTCTCTGCCCACCAAGCTTGTATTTATTATTTTTTGTTCGTTTACTGGAAGTTCTATGAATAAAATACTTTTTTATTTCATGGTTCATTTCCAGCTGAAATAGGAAATTGGTTACAGATAAGGGGGACTGATTAACTAGTGGATTGGAGTGACAGGTTTTTCTTGGGTTATGATGGAGTACAAGGAAGGAATCTGAGTATTCTCGCTATTTTCTATTAGATGCGTGATTTTGTTTTCTCGTGGACAGCCCAAGCTGAAGGAAAACTAAAAGAATCAAATTTTTTTTTCTAATTAGTACCTCTCCATGTTGATACATACATCTCATTTGTATTTCAGTCTTGAAACTGGTACATTTACAGTTCAGATACAGTGTGTTGAAGCCTCTTCACCTAAAAGTAGTCACTAATATGGGCTTTTCATATTTTGTGGGCCCCCCCCCAAAGAAAACAATACCAAAAAACGGGGAGATAAATTGCAGTAAAATATGTGTACTTTGTTTTCTTAGCATGGCATTTGCTGAATTAATCAACTTCACTTTTGAATTTAATGGAATTGTTATCATTTGCCCATTAAACCAAATTATAAATGTGAAGACTGATAAGTGTTCTAAAGATTATTAAAACTTTATTCGGATCCATGCTCAAACAATATTCATGAGTTTTGAACACACTTAACAAAAAGTCAGATATTTCATGTGTTTACTGATTCTGTGCCCAAAACAGGAAAGACAAGACAAAATAAGGATGCTTTGTAGCAGATATGAACAGAAGCAGGGAATTAGCAACAAGTTTCAAAATAATAATCCACTTGTTGTAATCTTGCACCAAATTATGGCAGGGTTTATTTTTATTACATAGGGAGAGGCGGGGCATTTTGTTTCAAATTTTATCTTTTATTTTTATTTTTTCTCATTCAACGCCTTACTGAAAATGATCATGAAAAGGAAACATGCAGATTTAAAGCAGGATATCCAGTGATCTGCATTGGGTGTGAAGAATGTAATATTTGGAGTGTATTATTACTTTTGAAAGAAGTAAGTGTCTGAAGATAAATTTTCCATCAATATTATCAGCTGATTATCAGCTGTTTGAGGCAAGCAGTTGAGGAAATGCTCATCCCAGATAATCATAAGTTCTTCATTTCAGTGGGGTTCCCACTGGTCAAAGAGCTTTTACTTCAAGGGCTTTGAGAGTTTGAATTTTTCATGTAGTGATTTTGAAGAATTAATTCACATTTTTTTCTTCCACCCTAAGAAAGCAATTAGAAGTAGAAAACTACACGTAATTTTGGCACTCTCAAATGGGATCAGATCAGGAAACAATATAGTCTTCAGTGCTGTTTTCATTTCCTCAGAAAGTTTGTTTTCAGACATGAAATGCACCTTTTCTGTATTCAGCCCGAGTCTTGTAAG
The DNA here is from genome assembly GCA_039654405.1 of Bullina lineata. Classification (NCBI taxonomy): domain Eukaryota; kingdom Metazoa; phylum Mollusca; class Gastropoda; family Bullinidae; genus Bullina; species Bullina lineata. Next base: position 9,244 of record JBDFRD010244803.1, read on the forward strand.
AGGCAGTATTTCAATCTCTGGTTATATTTCATTTAAGACAAATGAATTACATGTAGTTTTACAGCCATAGGACTTTCCCATTGCAAGAGAAGGGAAGGAACAGTTTTTACTAGTTTTGCTCTATTGTAATTTTTATTATACACCATCAAATCGGTAACCACACAGAAGTCTGTCCCTTCTTGATGAGAAATTGTTAATACAAATTAATTCCATAAATGTCATCTTCTGAACTCTTTAACCCTTGATTATGAGCATAATATAGATGAAGTTATTCAGTACTGTGATGCAAATTAGTCTATAGTATATATTATATACATGAAGATGATGATAGTGATGGCATTTTTACACTATCCAGTATAGAAGTGTTTGTCACATGTTTAGCATTTAATAACTGGCTAAAAGGAATTGATGAATCAAGAGTAAGCAATAACGGGGAATGTTTTTTTAAAAAGAAAAACAAAATTATTGATGTTGGCTTTACTTCGAGTCAACCAGTCCATTCCGCCATTTCATCGAAGTAGAGAGAAGCATTAGTTTGTTGAAGAAAACACTTGGTTTGTAAGTAGAGATGTATGTTTTGAATATCTTAGAACATACACTTGTTCAGTATTTCTGTTATATTTGCTAGTTTTGCCTCAGAAGCTAAAGACCCTTGGATAGGACAGTTTGATATTTATTAAAAAGCAGATTTGTTTCCATTCCCTAATTTTTCAGGAATGGCAAGAGAATATATCCTGTCCAGGAATGGTCCACCATTATATTACAATGGTCATTATCTTTTTTATAACCTGACAGTTGTTAGTTACCGAGTTTTGTTTGAACAAATGTTTGTAAAAAAAGGTGAAAGAAAAAAAACAAACGAAAAAAGAACAAAAAAACTCTGTAAGTTGCAGTGATTTTCTCAGAGAATACGGGGATCAAATCCTGTCAAAGACTTTGAAGACAGAATAGTGGTTGGGGGTTTGGGTTTTTCCCTTGTCATACTTTAAAATCCATTTGCCAGGTCCACTTAGAACTTAAGTCTTTTGCACCGTTTTTTCATTTTCAGTCTGGCCCTATTCATACTGCTTGAGTTTTTAGGGGGTTATTTGTTCTTACAGTGACAGCTTTACATGGTCAGTACTAGAATGAATGGAAAATGTGCATCAGACTCAAAAGAAAGCTGCCTCTAATCAATAAATCATTTATACGTTCATCACCATGGATTTGTTTCTAAAGCCTAGAACGACTGGGTAGGAAAATCGTATGTCATATTTTGAATATACTTTGTATGCGTATAACATATATGTAAATTATAATAAAATAAATTATTTCAAAATTGTTACCATTATTGTTCCCCCCTCCCACCCTTTCACATCCCCACTCCCCACAATATATTTTCAGAGTCTGTCCGACAGATTTGTTTGCTTACGTATAAAATGTTTTCATGGACTGTTTCATTCATCAAACAGATGTGACAGAAGATGGTCTTTTTTCATATTGTAACGAATATTAGATGTTCTCATTGTTTACGTGGCCTATTATCATGCTTGTACATAGACTTTATTATTGAGCAAACAAAAACAGAAAATGTAGTTTGCCCCTTATCTGTGATGATCTTTTGTATAAAAGTGTACGCTTGTGGCAGGGCCCAGACCAGGTGCTTGAGTGTCAGCAACTGCTCAGCCTGCTGATGCAAGATATGCTTGTTCCAAGGAGACAAAAAAACGTGTGGGGGAGAAAATGCTGCATGCTGAACATGAAAGTGACAGGTTGCTTTGTTGCTGAAATTTGTCAAGTTTTTGTATGTGACGCAAATGGCAATTGTTGACATTGTCATTCACATTGCTTATTGTATTGTACATTATTAAGGCAACATTTAATACATTGACTACAATGTGTAACTCCTGTCTCAGCGTGTGTTTCTTTTGTGTGTATGGTGTGTGCTAT
>JBDFRD010244914.1:0-11172 GCA_039654405.1 Bullina lineata
ATCATCATCATCATCATCATCATCATCATCATCATCATCATCATCACCACCACCACCACCACCACCACCATCATCATGATCATGATCATCATCATCATCATCATCATCATCATCATCATCATCAATCATCATCATCATCAACATCATCATAATCATCCTTACATATGATTGTGTACATGCATTTGTTTTTACTTCTAAAGCACTGCTCCACACCGTGGGCACAAGCTCTAGTATGATGCCATCTTAACCCCTCCCCCTCCCCATTTCCTCCTTTATTTTTCCTTCTACCCACAGTTGGCTGAGAGACAAACACCAGCGCTCCGCCACGGTCGAGTGTCTGTTCCGCTCGAGGGCGGAGTTTCGAATCCACCTCACAGTCCACAACCCTGTCTTCATTCCGAGCCGCATCATCCCGCCAGAGGGTGAGGGGGCGGGGCCTGGTGCCAAGAATGCTCAGTTCCCGCCCAAAATTCAGCTGACAGCCAATGAGGCGCTGGCCAAGATGCTGGCTATTGAGAAATGTGATACCGTCGTGATGAATCCACTGTTTGGGTCGGGCCTGCCTTACAAAACCAAGGTGGGTGTGAGAGAAAATATGTGAAGATTGTGTTTTTTTTTGTCATTGCTTTGTGTCTCTGTCACATGTGTCTCTACCATGGGTGTTATTTTTCCGGGATGAGCCGGAAATCCTGGGTGGAGACTTGTCATAAAATTATTTTCCTGGTCCCTCAAGCAGGGCACTGCCCCTGCACCCCGCCAGGGCCTTTACGGCCCCTGGACCGGCAGTTTTCAGGGGTGGGCAAATTTTCAAGAAGTGTTTCAGGGGCAGTAAAAATTCTCAGTAACACCCATGGTCATTAAACGTGCTTGTCACAGTTAGGGGTTTCTGTTACACAGTCCCTATTTGTGTCATGTGGGAGTAAGCTTGAGTTGTGTGGATGTGGTTGAATCAGAACAGGTACAATGAGATGTGTTGCACTGCTGAGGATGCGTGTTTTCAGTAACGTAGGAATAACTTGTGTGTACAGCGGCATTATATTTAATAATGTTCCAAGTCCCGCTTTTCTAAACTATTAAAATCATGAGAAATTAAATAAGTTTAGATTCTCTCCATACTCTCTAAGGATAAGAAAGTTTTGCTTAAAGTGTAACTTGGTAAATTGTGTTCAAAAGTCAATTCTTTGTTGAAAAGAAGGGCCATTTTTTTCTCGCAATCCTCAAGAGATTAATTTTGTTTCTTTTGAAGTGAGCATAGGGTGAACATTGTTTACGTTTTTACTCAGTGAAAATAAACAATTTTTAAAGACAATATCATTACATCTGACATTTCACCCCTTTGCTCATGCTTTACCAATCAGAAGGTCTAATTCTTGTGATATTCAGAGTGAAAATAGATGACATGCAAATTGAGAAAAAGCTGTATATATTTTTACCAGTTTAATTCCAGTAATGATTAAATCATATAGAAGTTAATGAAAAGGTCATAATAAATAATGTACCGGAATGAAAAAATAGAAATCTCTCTAAATTTGATTCATACCTTCTTTGTACTTGTTCATTTCTTTACTGAAGAATTTAGTCAGAAATGCTCACATCTCTCCTCCCTGCCCTTCTTGTTACCTTCAGTCGCTCGGGGAGCCTGGATAGAGACGCTCAGTCGCCGGACAGCGGAGGCGGCCGTCACGGTGATTACGACAGCGGACACGAACGGCGCCACCACCACAGAGAGCACCACTCGCACCACGATCGTCAGGGCAGCAGTAGGCACCACGGCGACGACTACGACCTTGATCGTCACGGTGACCACCGCTCCCACGACCACCAAGAACACACACATACCTCGCCTCGAAGCTCCAAGTATCCCGTTCGGCAGGGTAGTATAGACATCTAGCAGAAAGCTCAACTGGTTTTTTTAGGCAAAGTGATTTCCGGCTCCAGGCTTGGTGGTGATTATGAGGGTGATCGAGGGTGGTAGGCGAAGGAGACGTCGATCGGACCTTTGTTTTTATTTGAAGGATTCACAATGAGGAATCCCAACTTGAGTTTTATCAGCTTTCTTATACTTACAACAGGGGTGGGAGTAAGCGTAGGCATTTGGCACAGGCCTGTACGGAAATGTGCTCGTCGACGGCAGTTGGATGAAGTTGTGCAGATATTTTACAGTTGAGTGTGGAAAAATTCCTGATGGCAGTGACGAAGAGATGTGAGGAGGCATTGCACATGCTTAGCAGATTTCATCCTTGCCACTGTCTTGTGTCCTTTCTCAGAAAATTGAGGTGCTTGGAAGAGTTCTTGATTGATCGACATTCGTGGAAACTTCGTTACAGACTTGAATTCCACACGGCTGTTCTAGCTTTGACAGGAGGGTAGAAATGGACGCGTGTCAAGCTAATTCAGTTATCCATTTGTGAGCTCCAATGTGTGTTGGTATCAGGAGGTTGAGATTAGCGACAACAGATTTCATCTGAGTCTGTGGCGGAGACACCACAGCTTCATTGACAAGTTTCTCAGCCGAACAGGGCAATACAATGAAGAAAATAATTCAGAGAAATTAGGATTATGTATTATGAGCCAATCCTGCCCGTAGAAGAAGTGAAGAGGAAGAGGATACAGGGCACAGTCTGTATGTCACACTGGTTCCTGAGTTGGATTGGGGTTTTTGTTAACTGCTGTATAGGAGATGACGAAATTGTGATATATCCTAAAACTGAATTTTTTCTTTTGTGTGTATTTTTTTTTTTCTCTTTTAAAGAATTTCTTTTTATGAAGGTTATCTATGAAATTGGAATTGCATTGCGATAATAGAAGAAAATTCTTTGGAGTGTATATTTTCCCCCCTAATCATCAACTCTGAAAATTTGTGGACAGAGATCAGATTTTTAAAAAGAAATCCCTTTACTTCCTTTTTTCTCTGTTTTTGTTTTTTTTATTTATACATCTTAATTCCGTTTTATTTTTCTTTCAATTTTGCGACTGTCTGCAAACAAATGCGAGCTATGTGTTGTAGGCACAGATTCGAAGCAAAGGGGAAAAGTCATAAGATGTGATATTACAGTTGACGCTATCAGTTTTTGCCTCTGTGCGGTCTGTACCAGACTGTTTCATCATTAACCCTTTGAACCCTAGCCTCCCAGCTCCTACAATCCCCTGTTCCCGGGCTCCCAGCCCAAATTGGGCCGTTCACAATATAACTAATTCTTTAGAGAAAAACAAGATACTGATGAACAGGAACAGCTAAAATTACAACAGAAACAACACTAACATGTTTTCTGAGTTTATTTTCAATATTGAACCTTGCCATGCCAATCTGCCCTGCAGGTTGAACTTCAGTTTATGCAGATAAATTTTACATTCTGTTCTATGAAATGATGGCGTAGGCACATCTTGACCTACATCTTCATCGTCAGGTACATAATCTAGGTCACTGTCGATAAAACTCGTGCGATCCAATTTTTCATTAGCTTAATCAGGAATCCAATTCCTGGTCCTATCAGTGGCAAATGTAGATCTAGATCTAGGCCTTTCAACCCATGATATTTGAGGCTTGATTCATTTGATCACTGCATCAAGAAGAATACAAAAAGTGGATAAAGGATCTTCCACATCTCGTTTTCCAAGTCCAAGCATGAAGCTAAGTTTTTTCTTTTTATTCTTTTCCTTTTTCTCTTCTCCTTTTGTGTGACTGTTTTTTTTGTTGTTATTATTTGTTCCTTTCGAAGATACAAATTGTCAACTCGTTGGTTTGTCCTTGTTTTCTTCGGGATAGCTCTTTTTTCTTATCATTTCCATCATCAAGAGGAAATCTCACGAACACCCTACGCAGGGGCAACTATTTGCTTTTATCATATTCTAAGTAAAGCACAAAAGGCATGACTGATATGCTTGTCTATTGTTATTATTGGACTACTAGGAACAGAGTTGTGTGTGGCACTGGTGTCCCGGTCACTAGGGAAATACTATCCGAATATCGGTCGGTAGGGCTCAAAGGGTTAAGAGCTTAAGAGGCAGGCCCAGAAATACACTGTTTGCAGACTGAGCTTATCTTGCATTTGTCTTCTATTTTCGTTTTGCGGTGGTTTTACTGTTCTCTTCAATGTTCTTTCTGTCAGAGTATCTTTGTTCTCCCGAGCGCTTTTGAAAACCCAAAGTCTTTTTTTTGATGCTCTGTTACATTATTAAGGTGCAATGTTTTATGTTTGTTTGAGAACATCTCAGTTGCTTGCTATTATTGTTATCGCAATATTCATAGGTTTTAACACAACTTACTCTTGACATATTTACAAAGCACCTGGGACTATTATTTTGTATAGTAGTCTAAACCTAACAACGATAAATGAGTAACATAATGATGATTATTGTTATAACTGTAGAAGAAAAAGGAAGAACATAAAGAAGAAGGAAAGAAACAGAGTTGAAGCAAAAGAAGAAAAAAATAAAGAAAGGTATGTAAAAATTCAAACTTATGTTAAATACTCAAACATTTAAAACTTGTAGAAATATCTTTTATAATCACATTAAAATTGATTCACATCCCCTCTTGTGTTCGTGGTTGATCTCATTCATAAAAAACATACAGAGTAGAATCGGTCCAAAGGTACGCCTTGACATGAAATATGCTTACACACTCATAAAACTTTGTAGTGGTGTGGCTATCCCTGTTTCCTGACACTGCTGTTGTGAGCATGTCCTTAGATCTGTAAGGCATTGGAAGCATTTCGAGGAGATATGGCCCCAGTATGCTGTGTTCCCACTAGTCGTGTGAAATATTTACGGTCCTCCTGGCTTCATCGTCCGCCCAAGTTTGTAGATCTAACATAGCTCCTGCCCTGTGGTTGTCTAGAGAGGTCTCAGGAGCCTTTTTGTATATTTGAGTGGGTTTACATCTCCTTCAAGTCACTAGCAATCATGGTAGCACATTTTACATTTAGGGCACTGGCAGACAACTAGCTGGGCTAACAACAACACTGCAAGATTAAAAACTCAGGCGTTTTATAGCCAAGCCTCTGAGATAATGTTTAGAGGAAGGGTGTCAGTCAGACATGACAACTTTACGGTTTTGCTTTCAGAAATCACGGGAAGCCATCAGAAATTATGGTTCACAGGCAATTACGACCAAATTATGCCAAGGAGGCAATGAATATATGGTTTTAAATCTTATTGCCGTTGCGTTCTTCGTTCTCTGGCGATATCTTTCTTTGCTGTAAAATTACTCTTTCGGGTCCTCATTTTATTGCGAGTTCAGCTCATGATTACTCAAAGCCTCAAATGGGGTTGGCATGTCTGGTCTGAGTACGATGGCATGGGACTTGTTTCCGCACCAGTCATCAGGGCAAATGTTTCAAGTCTTATCTGTACTCAGTTAAACTTTCTTAACTCTTTACACCTCCGCGGACATGCCCAGTGTCTGACAGTTACAAGCAGTTTCCCAAGTGGACAGTACCACTGTCTGGTTGTTTCGTGTACAAAGTATAATCCAAGTTCTGAAAAGAACTTATTTATTTCGACCCAGAAGCTTTCCACGATACTCTAGTTCTTGTTTTGAAGTCAGTTGAGTGGCCTAAGTAATCGATATATAATATGGCCCCAGTCCCTTCATTGTTCTGTAATAAGTCACCTTCAGTAGGTCAGCCCAATGCTGTTACTGCATTCCTGAAAAAAACTCAAGCCTGTATTTGGGAAAACGCATGTTGTAAAGAGTTAAGTCTGAATAGGGGAAAACTCCGGTTCTAAAGTCTGATTAGGGGAAAACTCATCTCAAGTCTGAATAAGGGAAAACTCAGGTTGTAAAGAGTTAAATATCTGAATAGGGGAAAACTGCGGTTCTAAAGTCTGAATAGGGGAAAACTGCGGTTCTAAAGTCTGAATAGGGGAAAATTGCGGTTCTAAAGTCTGAATAGGGGAAAACTCAGGTTCTAAACAGTTAAGCAAGTTGAGAATTGCTTGATGTGCAAAAATGAAAATACTGGCTTTATGTCTTTATATTACTACATTTTACACAAATATAGTCCAGACTGGGTCTGAATCAAGGTTTGTGATATACCATGCGTGCAATGGTCCACATAGAATCTCACTAGCATTATAAGTCTAGTCAACCTTTATTATTTACCCAATTATTTATTCGTAAGGTTTGTGCAATATCAGCAAACAATTTATTGGTTTGTGGTATTATTTTTTTTCTGTGCATATAATTTTACAGCTTGCTTGACTTTTTAATCATGTCCTCACTTCAGTGGACAAGATTCACACATATAGTTCTCTGCATATGGGTTTTTTAAAATTTGTTTTTCATCTGCGTTTTGTTCAAGCTATAATCTTTTAAATTATTCTCCAATAAAAAGGACAATGCAACTGAAAATAATGTTTAGTGAGTGAATCACAACCGATTATCGATTGGCTTGAATTTTTATTATTATTTTTTTTTTTGGTGATGTTTTGATTTTTCCTTGTTTGCCGTTCTTTTCTAGTGTGAACAAGTTGTGTTGTATTTCATTTTTGGCTTATTTGTTTGAGTAATGCGGGCATTAACTCAAAACCTTCTGATTATTTCTGTATTATAGCTATTTCATATCCCCCTACACACCCTTTATCAGCAGTTACATTGATAGTCTTGTAGTCATGACAGTATGATTTTATTATGTTTATATCTTGAAGGCTCAGGACGTTCTAGTCATGTACTGAAGTCAATTGGATATTTAAACTACCTGTAATAAATGGTCATCGAAACACTTTAGTTCACTGCGTTCCCCATCTCATCCACACCACGCAAGATTTCTTCAATAATGGCGAATGCTAGTTCACTTCTTTGTTTTTCCTTCATTAGTCAGTGAATATAAAAAAATAAATTGTAAAGTTTATCATCAGAAATTTTCTTTTCTTTTTCTATCACTAAAGGAAGTACTTACCATTAGTGTAGTTTACGTTACCTTCTAATTTCTTCCATTTTTTTGGTTTGATTTCAGTTTTATGCAGTTTTTTGCTCTTTTCATTTAAACATAATGTATTTGAGTTCGGAGTTCACAGGTAAATAGATTTAACTTTCTTTGCATAGAGCATATATTTGGGTGAAGTACGCAGGACAAAGAATGAAATAGGATATGGCTACTTGCATTGTGTAAAACTGCTGAAAGTTGAAAACGCCAACATGTGAGGATACACAAAGAAAAGAAACTAACATTTATCTCATCTCACACTTTGATCGAAGACCAGTGCTGATCTGTATGTTTTTTTTGTTTTTTTTAACTGACTAAATGGCTACAAATGTCACACACAGGGTACGCCAGATAGCACGTGGTCCAAAGAAATCCAGTTTGTGGGGTTTTGACATCGGCTAGACTACTGTTGAACATCATTTTTTGAGCAATAGCGATAAAGAAAAGACGTGATGGTAATAAGGTGATCCCGTTTTACGTACAGTCTTTTTTTGAACTCTTTAAATTTGTCATTTAATTAATTCATTCATTAATCAGTCTATAATTTACTTCAAATATGGAAAGATTTTTCTTTTTTTTAAATATTGTTCACCCAGCTAGATTTAGCTTGAACCTGCACTTTCTCACCACGGGAATCTGGTCAGCGGAATTGTGCCAGGCTTTTGGATTGGATAATGGATAGGTGGGTGGAATGGGCTGGGGGAGAGATGACGACGATCTTGATCTTGATTATGATGAGTTCATGCAAGGCAGTGTTATTATATATTATATCTTCTTACCCCTGATGTTATGAACTATAATGAACTAATGATGAATTCATACAATTGTGTTGAACCTGTCACCACTCCAAGTACAAGTACCGCCACCCTCTGTGTGATTTGAATGTTAACCCAACTTATCGGCAGTAATGATTCAATAAGCATCTCATAAATATATTTATCTATAATATGATATATATATATTTTTTGTTTTTTTGTTAATATTTATTAATTAATTCATACTGAATTAAATTACCTTCACCGATTTTTCTTTTTTTTTTTTTTTCTTCCTTTTCTTTCCTTTTTTCTGTTCATGACATTTTCAATTCAATGAGATCATGTGAATGTGTAATTTTTATACATTTTTCCCCCCTTTTGAGTCTTTATTATACCATTACCATTTTTGCATGCGTGTCTGTGTCATTACGTGTACATAGCCTTTGTAATTATTTTTTACACCCAACCACATAGAGCATGAGGACGAAACCTGACGATTTATGTGGTGGTCTTTGTGTTTGTAATGTCCTTATGGAACCTTACGAGTGAGACATTGTTTGTGCCTGTCGCGGCTAGAACCAGAGAAGGTTCTCTCTTAGTCTACCCAGCACCTGTGATCGTCTCTGAGACACGCGTTTTGTGCCTGCGTGTGCGTAGAGCAAGAATTAATTTAATGGTCTGTGGTGACACTCTATTGCTCCTTAGGTTGTGATCAATTGCCTGTTTCCTCTCTTACTTCTTCTTCTACTTGGTCTTCTACATCATCTTTCTTGATCGAACACCCCAGTTATCCCTTTTTATCTTTTTTACTTCGAAATCTTTCCTTTTTTTTTTTTTTCTCTTGATGGAAATGGAACTACAATCAAAACTTTCCCTGGGCGTGGCACGAGTGCGCGTGTATACTATTTTTTTTTAAAGGAAAAAAATAATTTTGTACATTAAAATGAATCACCCAGTGTTCTTGTTCATCTTTTTCTCATGACAATAAACAAATGAATCAGATTCTAGGTGTCGTGCTTTTGGTTTATTTCCGCTTTTTTTCTTTGATTTTTAATGCTGTCTTTCATCGAAGACGAGAAAAATGAAATTCTGTATTTGCAATTTGTAATCATTATTTGTTGAGAAGTAGGTTACTTAGGATTGGTACAACTTTTTATGATTACCGCGGCTAGATAATGACCTGGTGTATTTTTCAGTCAAGTTTCTACAACTACTTCCATTAAGTCAAGTCTGTACAGCTACTTCTGTTCAGCCTTGAAGTAAGAGTAAAATAAGGATAAAGTTGCTCTTATGTTTTAGTGTGTTTGGGTTCATTTTGAAATGGTTTGTACAAGAAAATGGCATGGATTTCATTATTAGTGTGGAATTGCAATGAGAGTTGGGAAAAGTAATCTATGGAATCTTTGGAAAGTCTGATATGTTAGAAGAAGAACTAGGAGAGCTAGTTTGAAATGAGCTCAAAGTGAAATAACCTTGCAGATTGATACTGACTTAGAAAATAGGACATGGCTGTTTGAAGCAATTTTACATCATTTTGAATAGCTTTTCTGTTTACTACAAAGTTATAATTATCATGTTATTAAGCAGAACAAACCTTGTTCATGCCAGGCATGAAATTTCTCAACAGTATCAAATCAGACTTTTTTTTCTTCGTTTGAATGTCCTTATGCACAGGTGTGTCCATTCAGTACCATGGACTGCAAACAAATGAGAAACCTTAGGCTCATGAATGTACATCTACTTTATTGATTCTGTTTTTAAAGATATGCTACCCTTGGCGGCCTGAAAAACAAAACAAAAAAAGAATGAAAAAGAAAAAAAAGAATTTAGACCCCTTGTAAACATCTTTTCAGAAACTTAATCTGGTCTCCTTTGATTTTAGTCTAGGTACATTTTCAAGAGCATTTTCATGTTACAAAGGTCTCTTATATAGCATCAGTGATTTGGTTTTTAATTTGTTATCAATATATATGTTACATATAACATACATTTAACAAAAAATCTAAGATAAAGAGCACCTGTTTGAAGTAAGCGGGCATGTTGTCTGTAATTAATTGCGAGCGGACTTGCTTCCCTGTCTTATTTCTTGCTTCAAATTGTTTGACATGTTCAAAGCACACCTTGTGAAAAGTATACAAGTAGACATGCTCTGTACCTGCCTCTGTGGCCCTTGATTATGTAAGACTGTTGGGATATTTGTATGTGGGCAAGAATCGAAGTCTTGTAAGTTCTTTTTTTCTTTTCTTCAATTTTCAGCGACCCACATGTAGTGAACGGGTAATGGAAGAAAGGCCAGGGATTATTTTTTAAAAGGTAGTTTTGAGCACGAACAGCCGAGCATTAACTTTGCAGGTTATTGTTTTCGCTGGTTCATTTCACAATCTTATACTAAAGCACAAGGAGTGAGAATGTTTCATTTTAAATAAGAAAACTTCAGCAGTGGCAATAATAATAATAATAATACGATGTAGTATTAGTAATAATAATAATAGTAATAACAACCACCAAAACTTCCACTTATGTGTTCAGTAACTCCATAACAAATATTACCTCGTCAGTCTATATGATCGAAAACCGCAACTGAACACACGAGTTTGTAAATAGTTGATCGTAATTTCTAACTTAAAAAAAAAAAAGCTAAATGAACGTAGTTTGGGTCAGGTAATATTTGCTTCAGTCATTGCAGTGACATATTCCTTAGATCAGATTTCTATCTGTTGATACAAATCGTGGCATTCAAATGACATAACTCTGTGCCATAGTTCAGACGTCATACTTACCACCGTTGGCCACATTTTAACTCTTTGAGGACCAATACCTGATACATCAGTTCTTGAATAAGATCACAATTTGTTTCTTTAATCTTCCTATAATAATCTAAAAGCAGCTAGGAGTGTCATTATACATGAATATTCTAAAACAGAAGCCTGGCTCATTCCCAAGCACATTGATAGTCTGTGGAGTTAGTGTTAGTAATTTAAGTGTAAACAGAATATTTTGGTATAGATCCGTAAAACATTTGGTCCCCAAAGGGTCAATAGTTTACGAGGTAAACGACTGGGTCATGGGTTTAGGATTATAAATCTTTTCCGTAATTTAAAAACATTTGTTGCTGCTTTGTTGTGAGAACAGGCGAGCAGAAGCTTTCTCGGTTAGTCTTTCGTGTGTGTATGTGCTTGTAACTCAACCTCCCAGGTAAAATGTTATGTGAACGCAGTTCGATCTCACAGAAATAATAACCTCTGATGATTTCTGTATGCTAAAGTTGCTATTTTGTTGTTTTTTTATAATGAGTCTAAATATCCAAATCTGATTAGTTTATTCTTGAAAAAGTTTATTAAGTAAATGTTTATTTGTGGAAATTCTAAGATTTTTCTCAACTGTAATGCATGCACTGAAAATCCACCATAAACATTTTTTTCTTCAAAATGAGCACTAAGCCACAAAGTTCTGTGTATGCTTGACTTGAAAATTACAATGCCATGTCA
>JBDFRD010245135.1:0-11169 GCA_039654405.1 Bullina lineata
CTCTCTCTCTCTCTCTCTCTCTCTCTCTCTCTCTCTCTCTCTCTCTCTCTCTCTCTCTCTCTCTCTCTCTCGCCCTCTATCTTTCACTGGAACCCAAGTGTCTCCTGCCAACTTTTTGTCTTCCCTCCGCCATTTCCGCTGGCCCTCGGCTTGTCACTCCGTTGTACTTCCGGTCGCCACATTTCATTATGTGGAATGTTTGAGTTATGACCTTTTCCGCTAGCACAGGGAGAGCGGTTGCGAGACAAAAGGCGGGCAGAGACTGTGTTGTTTACATCTCTGACCTGCCCACGACTTTTCGACTCTACGCTTTCTATAATAATTACAAGTTTATAGTTCATATTAACAGCAACACTATTGTGAACTAAACTTCAAATTCTGAAATATTTCCGTCAAAAAAAAAAGAAGAAAAGAAAGAAAGAAAAAATGAAAAACAAGCGTTCAATTAATTTTTTTCACTGTATGATTTTCGCGGCAATTTATTCATTTGGTATCAAATTTAACAATCATGTATGACAAGTCGTCAAAATTCGTGTTGATTCAAGACGCATGCATTTTAAACCGTTTAGGTCTAATACAGAGCTTATGATGACTAACATGCACTCCAATTTTACTTATCAAAAGAGCATGATTGGTATGAAGGCGCTAAATTAAGAAGACAGATGTGAGAGACAGAGAAAGAGAGAGGGGAGAGAAAGAGAGGGGAGAGAGAAAGAGAGGAGAGAGAGAAAGAATCTGATTGCGCACTTTCAAATAGAGAAAAAGAACCTACACGTGCAATGAAGACCAAATTTGGGGAGTGGAAAACCAAATCTATGGGCAAGTAATATGGAATCGTCTTTTAAAATGCGTTACTGGCGCACTCAATAATTATCAAAGTAAACCGAAAACTCCTTTGTTTTTGTTTCGTTGTTGTTGTTTTCATAAAAATATGCCAAATCAGTCTTTGTAACATATACCGAGATGGGGACAAAAGTTGGGTTAAAAACTAAGTTAGTGCACACCATGGTAATATGGACATGACACACTAAGTTAGTACACACCACGGTAATACGGACATGACACATTAAGTTTGTGCACACCACGGTAATACGGACATGACACACTAAGTTTGTGCACACCACGGTAACACGGACATGACACACTAAGTTTGTGCACACCACGGTAATACGGACATGACACACTAAGTTTGTGCACACCACGGTAATACGGACATGACACACTAAGTTTGTGCACACCACAGTAATACGGACATGACACACTAAGTTTGTGCACACCACGGCCACACACACGGGACGCGCTGAACTGGTGCACAATATACTGTAATGACGAGAACACACGTTTCTGCTTGTTTGTTTGTTTTTTCTTTTTTAATTAAGGATGGGAGGAGAACAGGTAGATAAACAGAACGACAGGCGTCCGGTGTTCAGATGGACGAAGAGGGAGGGAGAGAGAGAGTGACACGGGGAAAGAGAGACAGAAATGAGGCAAAGACAGACAGACAAACAGAGACAGACAGACACGGGGTAATTGAAATTTGCACTCCCGCCCCACCCCCGTTGCAGGACACATTTCAATTGTCTTTCTAATCCAGCAACTTCCCGCCCCCCACCCCCCTACCCCCGCCGCCCAGCCCTTGTAACCCTCTCCTTGTGGAAATAATCCCCACAGTCCGCCGCTTCCCACCGACACGGCATGTAACGCACAGCCCTGGAGCCCGGGCCCTGCAGACGGTTTCGTGACCCGTCAATACGGAGGCTGCACTCTGTTTGCTTTGGCCTGCCAGGGGCCTGCGCCGACTATTGACAAGTATGATTGGGCCAAATTTGAACAGCGTCCTCCGGGGAAGCCGTGGCTCTAATCTCTGCTGGCACGTAGAGGCCCTACTAATTCCTCATCGCACGTCCTCTCCTCGCTTCCCAACTCCCACTCAACCCAGCCCACACCCACTATGGACGAATAGAAATAAGCTTTCATTATGCCTCCTTTTTTAAATCTCTCCCTGTCCCCTCCCCACACACAGAGTGAATCTTCACGTATTTTCTCAACCACAAGTGCGGCTCTCCTTCCCTGTTCTTGCTTTCCTTGTCCCTGTCGTTGTCATGACACTTTGTTCCATAGTCTCCTGTCTGGCTCTTCCATCCGGGAATGCACCACTTTCATGCCTACCACACGAATAAGAACTGATAAAATGATGCAAGGACTGAGTAAGATATCTTCGTGGCCTAGTTCCCTCCCTTTAAAAAAAAGTCTTTACTTAGAGAAACACCGCAGAGGTAGTTCAGTGAAACTCTTGGTAGTGACCACAAGTTTTACTACTTGTTTTCATCTCAGTAGGTGGGAAACAATGAAACAATTAAATTTTATTAAAGACAGATCCTTCACCAGCCATTGTCTCGGGGGAAAATCTAGTATTCTGAAATGGAGCTCATCAGTAGATAAGGTGTGAAACAATTTAAATTCACGCGTCCTTAAATATTGCCGCGGCTGCTCTCCGACGCCTGCTTCTTTCAACAAACACTTGAAACCTACATCAGCCAGGGGTGATTAGAGGATTTGATGTTCGTTGACGGTAATACGATGGTAACCGTGGTCTTTTTGAAATACGACCAATACAAATATAGGCCTCCTGCTGTTTCAAAACTTCATGAACTTGTTTAAAAAAAAAAGCTTTCCCAAATTGCCCAATCACTGTATTCCTCGTCAAAAGCGCGTGTTTGTGTTCATCTTCAAAGACTCACACAGTGGGAAAAAAACAAATTATTTCGTAAAACATTCATCCATTAAGAACTACAACATTTACCTATTAAAGGCTATCTCAAGGTATACCCATCCTCTTGAAACCATCTCACCGTGAATGGCCTAGTCCATTAAAGACGGTCTTAAAACACCCATCTTCTTAACACCGCCTCTCAGTCAACGCCATTGTTAGAACAAGGCCGAAGCGTAAACACATTTCCGCAGAGGCCAGGGTGTGGAGAGGATGGAGGGGAAACACTGCTCAGACAACTCGCCTCTCGACAGACGCAGACTTTAATACTACTGGAGATTACGCGCTTTCACCCCCAGCGCCAATACTTCAAATCTGGGAGGAACCAAAAGACACGACACGGGAAAGAGGACAGAGAAAAGGGGGGTGCGCCCGGCAAAAAAACAAACTTGCAGTCAATGGCGGCGGTTTTTAAAGAGCTGTCGGCAGGAGCCGGCCCTCGTTTGCACAGTCTGAAGCACTTCCTAACAACCGAGCTCCGCTTTGGGCCGGGGCCCGGAGCTCCAGTCTTGGGTTCTTTCCCTTGTCTCCGTCATGCCTTCCAACACCCGGTACTGGGGCTGTTTGCTCTTCCCCCGCCGGCCGCGTCGTGTCTGGGCTCCGCTGCCGGCCTAGTCTCCTGTCTGAGGTAGCCGAGCACGTAGCCTCTTCACCCCGCGGCCGACACTAAGCCCTGTTTATGTTGGGGGCGGAGGCTTTCCAGGGGGGCTTCCGAGGGTCAGTCCGCCAAACAATGGGACAGCGGCACAATGGAGGGAAGGCCCGAATTAACGGCGGCCAGGACGTTTGGACACGGACAGGGACGGTGTGGTTCGTTCATTCTCTCTCTTTCTCCTTTTCTTTCTTCGTGTGCGTCTCTCTTCTACACTCAACATCATCGAGAAGAGCACCCACCATCAAGATGCAGAAGCATTGACAGTAAGGAGTGTGTGTGTGTGTGTGTGTGTGTGTGTGTGTGTGCTCGCGCGCGTGTGTGTGTGTGTGTGTGTGTGTGTGTGTGTGTGTGTTGGGGGGGGGGAGACATGGTTGTCAACCCCTGCGCTGAAATTCCTCTTTAATCTTCCCGCGGAAGGTTTATGCCCCTAGGGCTGGCAGCGTCCCTTTGAACGGACTTAATTCCCTAAACTCCACAGAACCGCAGCGCGCCCGCCTCCAGTAATTCTCTTCACTGCGGCTGGGTTGTGACGGAGGCAGCTTCAACCAAGCCACTTGACCACACACGATTAATCCCCCACTTCGGGGGTAAAGAGCAGAATGGGGAAGAAGGCGGTGGAAAAAAGGGGAGGGAGTGTAAACAACGATTACATTAAATTAGAAAGGGTGGACAAACCTCGCAGAATGTCAGCCAGCAGAGAGCCGGCGCCAAACTCCGCCACTTCAGTCCAGAGCTGGGACTGGGCACAAACAGCGCGCGGCCACTGCAGTCAGCCTTAGCGCGCGAGCCTGCCTCAGACAATACGCGGGACCCGAGGCTTTGGCCGAAATTAACCCCACGTCACAAGCCGTCAGCTGTAATCTACTAAATAAACCTCCATCCCATTAACCCAGAAGAATAGCGCCCATTCCCTCAGGGCAGTCCGGCGGGATGAAGAGAGCGAGATGGGGGAGGAGGTGGAGAGGGAAAAAAAGGATGGGTGTAGGGCAGGGAAATCGAGGTTTCATGCGGCATCGAGCAAGCAGAAAGCGGTCATTTCGCCGGGCCCTGACCTACGCTAATGAAGTCCCGTTTGACCATGCACGCCGAACCCAGGCACTTCCTTGATGCCCTGGTCACTTCACGCTTCATCTGGAATTCTCTTTGACCATTCGCGTTTGGTGTCGTCCCTGCTCCGGTCCGATGAGCCGAAGCGTTTGTCTCCCTTTGTTGGCCGGAAAACGTTCGATTAGTGTCGTCGCCGTACAGAATAATCGCTTGTCGTCCTGATAAAATACGCTTCGAAACGGTGTGTGTGTGTGGGTGTGTTTGTTTTTGGGTTGTGGAGATTGTGGTCCTTTTTTCGTTTGTGGATTCAAACTAATCCATGGGAACTAATTTCCATTTTGTTCGAGATAAGCCTAAATGCCTTAATTAAAAAAAAACCCAAAACAACAACAACAACAACAACGCAAGCACAAAGTACATGTATGCTTGTTTTGATTCCCTTCTTCCTGTCCCACTTGTCTACTTTCACTCTATCTCGTCATCATCGTGTTCTTGCTTGTGTCACTTTCAAACTTCATTCTGAAAGTTTCTACCGTTATTGTTTAATATGTGGAGCGTCAAAACGCTGACTTTTCTTAGATTACATTAATATATTAAGTATTTTGTAACAGTTGGATTCTGTTCTTTGCATACCATCCCCATCACCCCCCCTCTCTCTCTCTCTCTCTCTCCATCCATCTATCAACCTACCTAACTACCTACCTACCTATCAATCTATCTACCTATCGATCTATCTATCTCCCTACCCTGCATCCACCACCCCCATCCACTCCTAACCAAAAATAAAAGAAAAAGAAGAAGACAAGTTTCCCAACGGTTCTACTCCAGACACGGGTAGTCGGGGCTTGAGTCCAACTTGTGTGCAGACCGTCCCTCGGGCCTGGGCCACCATTTAACTGCAAATGTTTGCAATAATTAGCGAAATCGCTTCCGGCATGCCGCCCTGTTCCCTGGGCCCTTCCACTCGTCCCGGCCAATTTACATGGACGTGCTCACGGGCTAAAGGCACTTTCTTTCTTTCTTTCTTTCTTTCTGGTGTTTTTTGTTTTTTGTTGTTGTTTTGTTTTTGTTTTTTTTTGGGGGGGGTAGAGCAGAGGAGGAGTGTTGTGGGTTGGGGGAAGATGGGGAAAAGAGGGGAAGGGTGTGGGAAGAGAGAAAGAGAGAGAAAGAGAGAAGGGAGGGGAGAGAAGAAAGAAAGGTAGAGAGAGTAGAGGAATGGAAACGAATTAGAGAAAAGAGAGTCACCATAACAAAAGTGTGTTGGGATGTGGTAGAGGATGTTGTGGTGACTTGGTGGGAGGGAAAAAAAGGGGGGGGGGGGCAAATCGAGAAGTGCACAGGCAGACAGATAAAGGAGACAGACAGATTGGCCGACAGGCAGACAGACATGCTGGTAGACAGACGGACAGACAATCGGAGAAACAACGAAAACAATCCTCCTAGCCTAATGCGTGCGTGACACAATAAGATAGGCAGGGAGAAAAGGGAAAGACACGAGACTGAGCTGGGGAACAGATGGAGAGAGTTGATTGGAACCTTGTTTCCTCTCCATTCCCCCATCCCCACCCCTCTTTCTCTCTCCTATCTTACTTCTCTCTTCTCTCCATCTCTCTCCGTGGGGCCGTCATTACGAGAACGTATTACACGACAAGGGAATCAAGGAGGTGTTGGCAGTCACTCAGACTGCAGTCAAAGACGTCAGAGCTACACAGACCACGTGCGAGCAAACTCTCTCGGGGAGAAATCTCGGGCAACCAGGAACAATTCGGAAAATGCCTCCAACAACTGTGCTAACGAATCACGTAACGACACAATCTTACCAAAGCCTTCGTAGGTCTACTACGCACGGTGTAACTCTCGACAGGGGGCGAAAATAACAGAGAGGTTCCCGACGAGATGCCAACAATGTAAAAATCACGAAGAAGTTCTCCGAGAAAGTGAGGCGTTGTTACACTTATCGTTAATAATCAATCCATTTATTCGATGAAACTAGCATATCCGAGCTAAGCCTGTTTCACCGCCACAAAACTTAAGAGAGAAAATCAAGTGTGCAAGGAACGACGACAGGCGACGACAGAGAGAGAGAGAGAGAGAGAGAGAGAAAGAGAGAGAGAGAGAGAGAAAGAGAGAGAGAGAAGAAAGAGATACATACACATACAGAGAGAGGGAAAGAGAGAAAGAGAGAGAAAGGGAGAGAAATAAAAAAAACAATGTAGAAAACATAAACGAACCGTCAGGAAAACCAAATGAGGTGAAGGATATGAAAGAACATAAAAAGGAAGGCAGGGTGGGTGGGGTGGGAGAGAGATTGAATGAAAAAAAACGGACGTGTGTGTAAAGGGGGGGGGGGGGGCAGAATCGTAAGAAGTGTGAGGACAAACTGAGGACAAAAGATAAATATATTCTAAACTACAAGACACAGCGATATTAAACAGAGGAATTCCAAAGGAATCGATCATTCGCACATAAACAAAGCATAAAACAAACGCCCAAGATTAAAGGCAAAAGGAGTGAAAACTACGGCAGACTGAAAAGGAACAAAGCCCACACAAACGCAATAAAAACAGGACATCCCCACATACACACACGCATACAGCGCCACATACACACACGAATACACCGCCCCACTCTTTTTTTTCTCAAAGCACCGCAAAACTGCTGCCAACAATTATCATTTCTTTGAGCCGGTTTTCAATTTCAATCAATTTACTTTTTGTTTCTTTTGCAACTGGCAGCGCCCTGTGGCGAACGTTCCTCTGGCGGAGTAGTTTGGCCACTAATTGGTGAGCATTCGACTCACGAAGACTCTGGCACTAGGAATACTTCAGCGACTTCTGCTGACGTCATAACGGGTCTCCAAAGACCTGTGGCTGGAGAATGTGCAGGGTAAATGAAGGGAGGAAGACGGCGACTTTAGGAGTGGGTGGGAAAGTAGGCGGCGAGAAAGAAAGAAAAAAACGAAAGAAATAAAGAGTGACTGAGGAGGAATAAAGTAGTTAGAGGAAGAATTCTGCGGGTTTGATGAAGCCAGGGACAATCAGCTCTTTGTTTCAAGGCTGTCATGATTCGCTTTGTTCTGTGCTTGTATGCGTATGCGCGTGCGAGGGTGCGTGTGTGCGTCGCGTCGGAAGGACGCCGTGGAAGCCTGCTGCGATCGTCCCCGACGCCTTCCCAAGCGGTCTGACAGTCACCGCGGGAGCTTCGCGCCAGGGCGGAGGGTTCCACGCCAATCCTCATTAGCTGCTGCTACCTCCACGGCTGGCTCCAACTTGCAAATCTCTTGCGGCTTTCCCCATGCTCCGTTCCCAGATCCCTTCGTCTCCCTTCGATTCCAACGCGTCTCCAGGCGGCTGTCAGTAAACCACGACGGACAGACAGACAAACGGACGAACGCACGCACCTAAGCTTGGCTTCTGTTTGAAATGAAGCAGCTTAATTGCACATGTTGCATTTCAAACTCCAAGCGTGAACGTGATCCGTCTTTTATTGATACAAGTAAGACAGGCAGAAATAGAAATGAAATAAATAAATAAATAAAAAAGAAAGAAAGAAATCCTCATGGATTGTCGTTCAATTAATACGGCAATTTGGGGGAATACCCGACTTAGAACCAATAGGAAAAAAAGGAAAGAGGGGAAGGGCAAGAGAGAGAGGGAGAGAGACAGAGACAGAGGGAGAGAGAGGAAGAGAGAGACAGAGAGAGGAGGTGGAGGAGCAGTAGAGGAAGCCATGTTTACGGACTAATCTCTGTGTGTTATGTGTGTGAGTGTGTATGACTGCACACGCACGCCTTGCAGGGGGGACGTGTTTAATCCCTGGAAGCCAGAGACACTAGGGGTGCCTGGAACCTCTAAAAGTCAATGACGGGGGGTCGCCCAACTCCTCCGGAGGGGATCCCGAGCCGTTCGTCAGGACGCAAAGCCTTCCCTGAACTCACCACCCAGGCAGGAGCCGTAACGGCCCTGGTGGCCGACACGTACAGGCGTCTGATCACGTGACGTCTCTGGTGGTGGCCACGGCATCAATCAGGCGCTAAAGAACTGCCAACGGGATTGAGAGGGAGTAGGGAGGGGGCCTGTCCAAACAAACCCTGGCATAAAGGGGTCGAGGTAAATAGCAGGTTTACGGTGTGAAAACACGCCCGCCACTAGAGATGTATCTCTTCACAATGGAAAGGAGGGGAAGAGAAAAGAGAGGGTTTATTTTTCGAAGGAAGGATTTGAAAAGAAGAAAAAGAAGAAAAACTATATTAAGGATGAATTGTTCGACAGATGGGTGGTCGGTGAAGGGAAAATGATAAGACATGCCAACGACACGCTCAGTAAAGGTGGAAAGAAAATGTCGCACAAAAGCAAACCTACACAAATCGATGACAATCAAAACAGCACGTAACGGAGACATAGTAGATCTAATAGGTAACGCGATAGTATGTACGTACTCCTTACATATTTTACTCTTCTTATCTTGTGCGTGAGGTGGAATTCAGTTTGAACAGAGTACACAACAGAGAGAGAGAGAGAGAGAGAGAGAGAGATTGATTCATTAGGTATTTTGTGGTCTCGAGGGAGGAAAGCTGTTTGGCTAATATAGACTATTCATTCTAATTTATGTGCAGTCTCTCTCTCTCTCTCTGTCTCTTTCTTTCTCCCTCTCTCTTTATCCCCCTGTCTATCTCTTTCTTTCCCTCCCCTCTCCCTGTCTATTTATCTCCCTCTCTCTCACTAATATCTCAGACAGTTGATGGTTTTGGGCGTCTGCAACGCTTTAACAGAAAGGCAAGAGATCTGGACAGATTATAAACTTCAAAAGTACATTTATGGCTGTCACAAGTTGATAAAAGAAGGAGTAGAATGGGGAGGATGGGAGAACGCGGACGACGAAGAAGCGGAGGAAATAAACTGGACCCGGCAAACGGCAAGATGAAAACACCATCACCCACCACAGCGCCAGACACAAATCTCACAGTGACGCAACGACACAATAACAACAACAATTCCCACCCCTCTCCACCCACTTTCCCGTTCCGCCGGCTCCAACGGTCCCCTACATTAATAGCCTCTCATTAGCTTTATCTCTACGCCTTGATAGCGGCCGGCAAGGCTATCAGACGTGCATCGAGGACAATTCTTTACGCTCTGCACTCGCTAATTTGGCAGCTTGGTCTTGGAGCGGCAGTTTCGCGGCGCTCACGGCGACTGGCTGAGACCCTGATCAAGCGCTGTCCGCCCTGGCGGAGCTGTGGGTCAGAGCAAGACGATTTGATTTACGGCGTAACGCAGGCGTAAGCGTGCCGGTGCTAGGCTGGGGCGAAAATGTCTGGGAGTTCTTTGAGGCTGTGGGCTTCACCGTTGTTCTTTGCAGGCCTCTTATTTGTGTTTGCTTTTTGTGTGTGTGTGTTTTTTTTTCCTAGACTAGTTTCTTCTCTTCTCTGTGTACGTGTTTTGTTTTGCTTTTTTATTTTTTGGAGGGAGAGTGTTTTTATTGTTGGTTTCAATTATTTTTTGTGGGAAGAAGGAATCCACTATAAGCGTAATTTTTTTTTTTTTTTTTCTTGGGGGGGGGGGGGGGTTTTTCCGTTTTATTCGTTGTCTCCGGTGTTTTTCAAGAGAGTAGCTTCGGGGACGTAAACGCAAAGCAACGCAAATTTATTTTTTAAAATCCCCTCCAAATTGACAACTTTACCGTAGAAACATGAAAGCACATTGTTTGTAGCGAGATTCCTCAAATGACTGAACCGTTGTTATTGGCGTCCTCAGAGGAGAAATTCTTTTATCCAGACCCAATTTCAATTTCCTATGAATTTCCCACGAAAAAAAGGGAAACTTGAAAGCCATTTCCTGGTGTTTTCTTGACCTGGAAATGGCCGGGAATTTCCATTACTTTACCATACTTTTCAGGTGCCACAGAGCCTAGACTTTCCTTGTGGAATAAAGGAAAGAAAGTGAGAGAGAAAGAGAGAAAAGGAAGAATATGTGGAGAAGAAGGAAAAGAGGAGGGAGAGATGGAGAGAGAGACAGACAGACAGACAGACAGACAGACAGAGACAGACCGACAAACAGACAGATTGTGAACAGTAATGGAATGAGGTGAGAGAACCAAGAAAACCGTAAAGACAAGAATCTTCGGCCCACAAAAAAAAAAAAAAAAGAACCTCCAACAAGCCAGCAACCGGCACATCTCAGCTGAGAACTCAATTTCCCTGTCCTATCCGGCTTGATGGATGGAGCCAATCACAAGCCATCATAAGCGGACGATAAGCAGGGCTGGCCAATAAGAAACACGTGTTGCAGTGACAAGAACCCTCTGCGCATGACAGTAAGAGCCTCATAAACAGGAGGCCGTATCGCCTCGCTAATCTCCCTTGTAGAGAGAGAAACGGTTCCCTGGGCTGTGGGGGGAAGATCTGAACGAAGAAACAAACCCCTTGCAATAATATCATAACCTGCACTTGGCCGATTCAACAAGTCTTTGCAGGCATCTCTGAACATTGAGGAAAATTTAAATGGCTCAGAGCAGGGCTATCTGAAGGGGAGAGTCACTCCTCATGGGACTCGATACTTTAATGTGTGAACTTGAGCAGAATTATCTTTAGAGCATCTGTGAACACAGACGTTTTATAACTCTCTTTTCCTCTCTCTCTCTCTCTCTCTCTCTCTCTCTCTCTCTCTCTCTCTCTCTCTCTCTCTCTCTCTCTCTC
>JBDFRD010245246.1:0-22025 GCA_039654405.1 Bullina lineata
TCTAGTGGCACTGAAAAAAAGTGGCGCCTGATTTGATTCACAGTGTGGACTTTTACTGTTACATGTATGTTATTATATTCAAATGAAGGTAGACGCTTTGTTTTGTTGCCGAGAGATTTGAAAATGGCTTTAATTAGAAGACAAAAGAGAGCGGCATTCTCATACAAATATATTTGAAGAAATGAGGACAATGCAATTATGTCTTCATGCGTTGCATTATCCATGTCTTCTTTATATAATGTCATTATACAAGTCTTTCAGAGCCTTTTGTTCGTTTGACGTGCGGTTAACACACAAATTTAATGCGTGCCTTACTGAAAAAGATCACCCAAAGCCTGCTTCATACTGTCATAGAAAGAAACTATTCAAGATTCTTGCAAAAAAGTAAACTGACCACTGTTGAAGCCCCACTTCACTTCTTTCAAAAGATAAGACAAGAGGCCTATTGCCACATGTCTGTCAAGGTATGAGAAAATACATTGTATATAAGCACTTGCAACACAGTTACAGATCACATGGTTTTGTAAACAAAGAAAAAAAATGCACTCCCCGACACAGTGAACATATCCTACACCACAGATCACACCCACTAACGGCCCAGACACAATGGATTTGTTGTCGTTTCGCTTTCGACAAACATGTTGAGATAAGTCACTTATTCTGATTTATTTCCTCATTTGTCGCGGCTCTTTCTGCCGATCTACACTTGGTTTTACGATGCTTTCATGGAATGAGCAAAATCGACATAAATTTATAGCAGCATTATTTGTTACTGTAATATATCTTTCTTGTGTGATGGTCATATTATGCAACACCGTGCTTACGCAGGAAGGCTGCGAACACTTCCACCAGACCAGAGACCACACACAGATGCGACCTATGCGACAAAGACTATCACTCACGTGTCGGTCTGCACAGCCACAGACGCCGCTGCTCAATCATAGGGTGTTCTACCCGTGGTCAGACCTGACCGGCGGAGGCCTACATATATACATGTAGTTTATTTTCACAATGTCAGTTGTACTTGCTGGAAGAACATCCAGCTGACCAAGAAGAATTCTCCACTTCTCAGCAAACGCCCCAAAACAACCCACCACGGCATTTTCAGCCCAGGACAACCAACACTCAAACTCTTCCTTTTTATGCCAAAGTTGGCGATATGTGAAAGTTTTCCTTGCGTTCCCGACAAAAAGGAATGCGTGACAGACCAAGAAAAAATATGATGGCATTTCCACCTGTACAGGAATGACGCCAGCTCGTGGAAAGTCGGAGTCTCCAGAAATGAAACATTATTCCGGAGCAGGTGTACTGAAAACAACCATTGTTATCGCTGCTATCACAGGAGTTGGTGTGAATTACAACCAACAGCGATCATCCTTTCTCAATGCCAATGACATTTCAGAAAAAAGCCATTATATTAAAAGCGCCTGGACTGACATTGACCTGAAACATTTTCAAGAGTCAAAAACAAGCCGAAAGTGAATTCCCTATGACAGTTTGGCTTTGGTTGCGAAAAATGATAGAACGAAAGTATATTACGTATGGCTCTTTTGTTCTTTTACAGACAATCGAAGCAGTTATAGTGCTGCTTTGCCTGGGCAGCTTCTTAGAAACAATGCTTTGCTTAGAGGCGCTGTTCCTCTCTCGGTCATTCTAGTTTTATTCCAAAGGAAAGACATGGTTAATACGTTTGACACTAGTCTGGCCTGAATGAAAGTGAAACGACACAAATCAAGTGTGTTTGGGCGGAAACTAAAGAACTTTAAAAACAACAACTAAAACACAACCTCCTCTAGGAAAATATGACAAAAAAATCAGCCTGAGAGCAAACCCAGCAATCCTAGACAGATACTGTTGTAAATGTAGTACATCACCAACAATGAATAAATAAATAGCGAATTAGTGAGTGAATAAATGATATGTCACGTATTGCATAATTATATGGAACCACAAATCACTATACGTATTATGGCACATTCCCCATTCATTTCATCGCCACCAATGTGTCTTTTTTACAGACACATTCTCACACACACAGCTGTCAGACTCCAAAACACACACACACACACACACATCTGTCAGACTTCAAAACACACACACACACATCTGTCAGACTCCAACACACACACACAGCTATCACTCCAATACACACATACACGTACTCCAATACACCTGCAGAAAGAGTAATAAAACCACAAGAGCAGAGGTGTCGTTTCATCACTCTGTGTCAACCTGATAGGCTGAATGTATTCCCTCACACAGTACCAATCCACATTCAAACCTTTTCTTATACTGACTACACAAAGTTCTGGTGCTGTAGTACATGTACTTAACATTAACAGACACAGGAAATATGAAGCTATGTACTGATTGAAGATCTTTGTCCATTTATACATGGGTACATGCTAAAGCATTCCTAAGCAACAGATCAAAATAAATATAAAACATACAGGTCTGTTGCACGCAAGTTGTAAATACACATGTATACTTATCTTGTAATAGTGAACCACCTCAACACACAATACAAGATTATGCAGAAAAGAGAAAAAAAAATGACAACTTTTTGACGACTCCCTTTTCAATATAAAAATCATTGACAATAATGACAGTTGACATTCCTAATCCTCCTTACTTTCAGCAAGATATTTATGCAGCTCCTACTTAATTTAGGTTTAAATCTAGATATTTTCCTGAAGTTCTGCAACACACACATTCACACAAACAAGTTTGGGGGTCCTTTAAAAAAGCAATTACATGAAACATTAGCAAATTAATTTCACCGTGTATATTCCACCTGTTTTTCTCTCTCTTTCTGTTTTAAAATCTAATCACATTTCACACATGGAATCAGTTACAGTAAGCTACTGTAATTAAGTCATAGGCTGTTCACGACCTACTGTTACTACATTGATAAATACACAACAGGCCATGCACAGCAGCATTCATACTGAGGGCAGGGGAACTTACTCTTTTGTCCGTACAGTCGTAAGAGCAACCCATTTACTACACTGCTATTACTACCAATAACTTAAGGGACTAGATCTACCTCACATCATTGCTGAATCAGGGCTGTTCGTCTTTCAGTGAAAAGATTTCAACATTTTGAAACAATACACGATAAACTTGTAATACTTGATGCCCTATGTTCCACAAGGAGCCAAAAGGCTTAACTTGTAATACTCGGATACCAGTTGACAAACTTACAATTCCTTTATTATTCACTTTGACTTCATTCTACATAGTGGAAATGACATCAGATATTGCTGTATCCTGCTACTGTCTACAATGTGCGTGGCCTACATGTATATTATTACATGTATTATTATTATGCATGTTGTAATGGTAACATGAAGGGAGAAATATTGCATTTTCTGCATTAAAGATCAAGACATAAAGCTTGTCATTGACTTATTACTTTGGTGCAAGCTAAGCCTGGCATTGTTCCTGCTCAGATATTTTCTGAACAGAAGTCCACTGAAAGCAATGACGATTGTTACCTACAACTTTTCACATTCATACAAGTCTTACAAGTACTTAAAATTTCAAGCACCCGCGAAAGTACAAAACAGCTGAATTAATTAGTATTTAGACCTTGCACGATCATCTATGAATGAAACTGACATACATTAAACACCTAGATATTGCAAAGTATTACTGAATATATTTCTTGATAAATACAATTTTCATTCGTTATGCTGTTCTTGCAATTTACATTACACATACACTTTTGAAAATTTCAGTTTCTTCCTTCCCCCTTCTGCTTCGCTTCACAGAGACTGAAATTAAATATTTTACCTGAATGGTTGCCGGAAAGCACATTATAATTTTTGAAGTATTTAATATATCATTGATTTCTTACATTTGTGGGCAGGCTTCTAGTATTGATGCACACACAATAGGTGTTTTATTATATAATAAGTTTTGTTCCTCTTACATTAAAATATAAACATTATGAAATATAAAATAGATAATAATATAATTATGAGCCAGCGCCCATAAATTCATACTGCTGTTCTGATTTTCTCCTTGAGCATAACAGTAAAAACAGGCTTACTCTTGCACACTTTTAATTCATGACAATGATGCAATGTTTAAAAAATGATTTCTATGCAGAACATACACTATTTGACGTGATATTGAAACCGAGATTACCTAATGATGCGAAATGGAAATTATGTCCACTTCATGAAAAAATATCCAACAAATTAACCATTTTGCACCAAAGCAACAGACAAGAAACTGGTTTTACTAAAAAGCATACACTTCATGTATGGATCATCACTTTTAATAGAAAAATGAAATGCTTTGCCAGCTGGTAATAATAATAATAACAACATTAATAATAGTAATAATAAGAAGCACATTTGTACAAATATTGCACTGTTAATGTTAACATTAGTCTCAAAATTTGAATATCACTAGCATGCATTGAAAATAGTCCAGCACAATGGTCAATGTTTCACAATGCATTAAAGCAATTCTACAGCTGGATGGATGGAATCTTAGAACCATTGTTCGTTCCACAAGCCTCCCAGCGTTGCAAGTGAAAATGCAAAATCTGACTGAACTTCATCAAGAATGAAAGGCGGGACAAAAGCAAGGTACTGTGTATTTACTTTGACATCACTTACTTGCAACCAATTACTATGTAAACTAACCCTTGGATGGACTAGCTTTCTGCGTTGAATTCCTATAGTGATTAATAATCCATTTACAGTTAGTGTTCACAAACAAAACACTCCTGGATTCATTACACACACAGTACAGATGATCTTACCCCATGTTGACTCCAACATGATACATTGCCATTAGTGTAATTGAAAAATTCACTGAGAAACTCATTTTCATGAGAAACTCTGATAAGAACAAAAACAGGGGAAGTAAATCTCTACCCATATTTATCTGAGTATTGTCATAATCTTGCAGTCCACAGAGGTCAACAATGTGGAATTGTTCTTATCACACAGCATCATGAATAAGTTGTGTGTGTGTGGCTATGTAACAGAAATAAATTAAAGAGGTTTCTTCCTTTTGTATGTGACCTGGTGCTGAAATTCAAAACTGCACAACCATAGAAAAAAAAAAAAAGAAAAAAAAAAAGAAGTCTGAAGTCAGATATTTAAGCTGTCAAGACATCGGAGAAAAAAGTCAGTCGGCAATATCAGACCTGCAAACATCCAGGACCGGAAAACTGATGTTAAATAACCCAAGAAAGTCAAGGGATAAAAAAGGTTGAAGACCAATTTCATGAGTCCGTACACCAAGAGTTTTACACAGTAGATTCTACTGAAATGAGATAAACTGATATTGATAAGAAACCTGCCACATAAAAATCTAGAAGAAAAGCTGAATATATGAATAGCCAAGTTCACAAAATGTCCACTACGCACTGGCTACATCAGACTGAATCTTATCTAAAGGTTGGCTAAAATGAGATGAGATAGATACAGACATACTTTATTGATCCCTGAAGGATCGACTAACCATAAATGGCATTCATACGCAGAATCAGTATAACTATAACAAATATTCATGTACACACATACAGACATGCACAGTCACCTTATAAACACAAGTGTGAGGCACAAGCCTTGAGGCCCTGTCTCAAATAGAACACTACATGTATGTACTTATCACAACACAAAGTACAATTGGACTACCGGTATAATATGAATTAAATGTCACAGTACAGCTAGGCCTCTTTTTCTTTGACTGGGCATCAAGACTTGGCCCCTCTTACTGATATAAATCAATATCATATTTACCTTCAAGCACACAAATGCTTTAGGGTTTTGTGGTAGCTCTAGCATGGTCAAAGCAATAAATGTTTTGTTTTCCCTGGAAGAAATCCATGAGTTATTCCTTGCCTATACTTCTTGTTAAAAAGGAATCCCTCAGTTAAACATTAAAGTAAATATAATCATAATATGATAAGTACAGTATCATAACGTTTTTGGCATGTTTAGACAAAATGTCTCCTTCCTTTCTTGATTCCTTTGAAATCCTTTGAAGTACGTGTACGTTAAGCTCTTCATACTCATAGAATAATAAAACCAGATACAGAAGAGTTCCAGACAAAATCTCGAAGTAGAGAAATGACAACAGGTTTGTCTAGCTCTATTTACTATTCTTATAATATAACTTACTTATAAAGTGTTCCCTATTTGTCTTCGAAACACAGAAGCAGAGAATTACAAGAACATTTATGTTACACATGGAATAAGGTTTGCAGAAGAAAATGTTAAACACTGGTGAGTTAGTCTCATTAGTGCCATAGTTAACCCTTTCACTGCAAAATCCACTGATCGATGCAAAGCAATGTTTGCTAATTGCTAACATTAATGGTTTTACTTTGTTCGATTAACATAACACCCGCAATGAACAAACAAAACCCTGAAGTGTTTTTTTTTAATCAAGTTCTTTTTGCTAGAATTCAGCGACAGATAGCTGGCAGTGAAAGGGTTAAAGAAACACATGAAGAGTGGCAATGAGTGGTTGAATTCTCCTCCTGAAAACAATATTGGCAAGGGTCTATAAGACCACATAGACACATGGCATTTCAAGGTTCCTCCTGAGTCTGGATACTCCAACCTCAATGTTCTTTTGTCCACATGCATTTGCACTATTTTCTACACCACGAAGCTTTTAATGACACAAGATCACTGCCTTCAGCAAAATGGTTTTTTCAGTGTTGATAAATATACAACAGATTCTACTTACTAGACTTTTTGTGACAAAACGTGAGATATATTTTCCAGATATTAAAAAAACTAAAATGAATCAAAATCAAACTTCAAAACTCTCCAGACTGAGAAAGAACTTAGTTTATAAAGAAAATGATGAGATGGCAGGCAAAAGCACTAGCGATGGAATGTATGCATCACATGGCAGGATTGGTAAGTACTTGCCACAGAGAAAGAGGAGTTAGATGCTTGTCCCAGGCAGTGCAGTGAGATTTGCAAACTAGTACTAGTCACCAGTAGTAGAATTCTCTCTCAGGAGAAAGGCAAGTAAAGCATGGTTTTATATAAACAAATCAAAACAAAATTTTTTTTCAATTAAAAAACAAAATGAACCTATCCCTATCCCTCCCCGAAGGTGAAAGTGAAAATGGAATCCATTGTACTTTAGTACAGAACTAAAAACTAAATGTGAACAGAACTATCAATTTTACTACTATTTACATTATTTTTGTTCTAAAAAAAACATTTACAAATATTGCATTTTTTTTTATATGATCAAAGTGCTTTGGAAGAGTAGAGGCAAGAGCAGTTTTTATTCACTTTGACTGCAGCCTTCATAAATGGAAAAATCCATCTCAGTATATTTTGATTTTATTATTTTTAATTGGGGGAAGGGGAGAGGGGAACAGGAAGAGGTGGAGGGGAGTTTATACATTAAGTCGCGTATTAGAGACAAAAAAATCACCCCCAAAACTCGCCAAATAAAAGAAAATTCCTACAATCACAGGTATAAAATGATTTAGAATTCCTGATATAAAAATCAAGACAATACCTGCTTTTGAATTTCAACTGAATGTTCTTTGCAAGAGCATATCACTGCGATCACAAGTTTTGTTTTGCTAATAAACAAGAAAGTAAACTTAAAAAACCAAATCCACTGAGCTCTGAAGTTAAAGACAGTCTCTCAGCGCTGTGAAATATTCCAAGGGTAGAAGTACCTGTGGTCAGCCACACACTGTGGCAGCTAAAGAAAAAACAACTAAAAGAGAAGCTAACTTGAACAGTTCAATTGGTTAATTTTCATGAGATTGCAGCAACCTGTCATAAAAACTATCTTGTGGAAGTCTACTACAAAAGACTAACACTGCCAAGTTGTGTGTATTTCTCTATGCAGTTACTGCTTTACTTGCTATGTTCATTTTTTTTTTCTTTTCATAATTTTTTTTTTTCCGCTAAAATAAGAAAAATATATAGATACATCATGTCAGCATCTTTCTATGAAAGTGAATTGCTGCTGAGATTCGCTCACACTTAATGACTTAATGTATTATAAATTACTGTCTGTTTATGGAAGCACAAATTAAAATTCATAAATGGGACTAGGGTAGAAAGCGACATCCTGTGCAATATTTCTATCTTTCTTAATGTATCCATATGAAACAAACAGAGAAAGTAACAAGAAAAAATAAAAATAAAATACAAAAAGCAATTTGAGGCACAGAAAGTGTTACTACTGCACCACTAAGTTAAAAACATCACAGAATACAAAGTGACATCACAATTGTTCACTTCAATGTCCCCATTGTAATGCATATTTTAATCTTGCCATATAGTCCGACAGTGGCAAAAACCTCTAAAATTCAAAGCCTACAATTATGCAGATTGTGTAATTAACAATGGCAACTTCTTAAAAGTATCTTAGAAAGGCAGACTGGTCAGAAGCAGTGTTCAAAGACCTTTGACATCATGAGCACCAACCATTCAGAACTCTGTTCATGCATAAACACAAAAGGGCAGAATGTTTCCTTCAGGCGTTCTCTGATTAATTGGTTGATTTTCTCCACTTTCATTATGTAATCACTTCTATTACTGGTGTAGTAGATCACCTAGAAATATTTGTTAAAAAAATATAGATAATAACTTAACAGTGACCAACACAAACATTGCCCAATTCTCCCCTGAAAGGTCTGAGAGTTAAGTAATAAATATCAGAAAACAATTTTCAGTAAGCGACAACATGGAAAGATACATGAAAAAGTAGTAGAGAGCTCTCATAAATTTAATAAACTTATCAAAGATTTCTCTCCTTCTTAAAAAGCAATGTAAAGCTCTTAAAGGAACATGCAGCAGCCTGATAAATGAACCAGTGCAAAGACATTGATTATGCTAGAGTAAGAAAGAGACCAGGGATACATCATAATAACAAGAAAATAATGAGAAGAAAGATGAGAGATTAAAAATATTGTACGATGACGGTCCAAGGACAATGAGGTTTTCAATGATTGCTTCTATCCTTGAGCCAATGCTGAACAAGTGACGACAGCTTGTTGGAGGCACTGGGACACAGTTTAGCTGGTTCGCTTTGTGCTCTTTGGCTGTTGTCTGAAAATTCCAAAGGGCCGTCAATAGCATTTGAAAATATAGCATGTGTTACTCAGCAACCAATTGTGTTATGCAATGAAATATTCAGACATGCCCATTTGAACACAGGAAATACAGTGCCTCAAAGTTTTAAAGAGCGATGGGTGTAAAATATGCAGCCAACTTATAATTACAAAAACTTGTCACATTTCTATGAGGTTTGATAGGTTAGTTAGGTTTTGGCACCATAACAAATAATCTAAACAAGAGTTTTTTGTTGGTGATAACAAAATATACACTTTCTTCAAAGCTCACACACATGTGCTGCTATTTTGTCCAAACCTTCGACAAGACTCCAAAATAGCAAGGTCAAGGTCACAAACAGTACAAGGGAAGATAATTAGAATTATTAGACTGACATGACATTATCTCCCTTAGACAGAAGACATGGTCATATATTATTCGACAGAAGGTGTTTCTCTACTGAAGCCATGAGAACAACTTCACTTTTTGCACTACATGTTTACTGCTATGTGTTTTCATTGAGATATTAATGGTTCAACTGCATGGACAGGGAGAAAGGCCGAATGGTAAAACAGAAGAGAGGGCAAAGGGATGTGGTTGGGGAATGACACTACCAATCCAAAGTTGCTGAGAACAAGTTTATATTATCTTTAAGTCAATATATTTCTCTTTGACTTTATCGATTTAACCTGCAGTCTCCAAGACAGAAAGGAATAGAATGAAGTTACAGGTATTCCATTTCCATAAGTGATCAAGTAGCACAGACATGGAATCACAATGAAGTGTGTGGAATGAAATATTCATAACAAGAGAACATCACGGCAGTGGTTTACTTAAAACTGCTTGAAACACACTGTAAACCTTGGATGGTTAGATATTTGTAGGTTTCTAGTTTACTTCAGAGAAACAAACACCACTGCTTCTGTTTGCTTCGGAAGGGTGGTTCTGTACCTGATAGGCATTGGTAACTGCTTGCTGGTTTTATAACTTGTTCTCCTTTTAGTTACAAGTTGGTTGCTTTGAAACACAAATTTGAAAAATAAAGGGAGGAGAAATAACATTGACAAATTATGGGCAGGTCTGAATATTTACCGTTTGCTTTTATGAACTCCATTTTGCTTGTGGATTATATGAACAATACATCAATTTAATGAATTCATTAATAATTTTAAAACACAAACAAATGATAAAATTCATGAAATTAACACACAACAACTGAATCTTGAAAAAAAAAAAAAGGAAAAAAAAGAAAGAAAGAAACAACAACGACAACAGTTTTCAAAAAGTTGCAGGAGAAGAACACATTGAGGAAGTCATGCAAAGAAAGCAGTAAACAAAAACTACATTCACACACAGCCAAGGAAACTCACACGGGAAGAAAATAGGAGGAAAGAAAGATGTAACTGTTTAAAGGTGAAAAGCAAAAATGGAGAAACATCTAAGAATAATGGTTGCATTAAATAAAAACATATTATCCCAAAATATCACATTATATTGTTGTAAGAAAAAAATATTCTTCTACTTTAAATAACGAAGGAAAATCAAATGTTGAGCAACTTGTCTCCTACAGCTTCAAATTTCTTCTTTGGCTACCAAGCTCTCAAAAATTGTATAATACACGCAAAGTTATATTGCTCTTTTCGTCTATCACAGCCGGTCGAAGCAGCTATATCGCTGCTTTGCCTGGGCAGCCTCTTACTTAGAAACAATGCTTTGCCCAGAGGCGCTATTCCTCTCTCAGTCATACTAGTTTTATTCCAAAGGAAAGACAATGGTTAATACGTTTGGAACTAGTCTGACCTGAAGTATAGCGAGTGAGATGTTCATGGGTAGAATTTTTTAAACTTATACACACATATACCTGCATACTATACAAAATGTTTTACTCGCGCTTGCCACATCAAGCACTCTTTAAGTACAAATACTCAAGTACTGCC
Organism: Bullina lineata; assembly: GCA_039654405.1. NCBI lineage: Eukaryota > Metazoa > Mollusca > Gastropoda > Bullinidae > Bullina > Bullina lineata. The sequence goes on from JBDFRD010245246.1 coordinate 11,006, forward strand.
ACACAGCTTGATGGGGAAAGAGCAAAAAAATGCTGAGATTACTACCCATGACAGAACACTCTTGAAGGATGCATGATTATGAAAACGTAAGGAGGCAATTCATACTTGAATGAACAGTAGAATGCAGAAGGAATGGATGTCATAGAAACCCACTTTCTGGAGTAAATTCTTTTTATCTGTGTGGAAACCACAAAATAAGCCATCTGCACACATGCCACAAGGACAAACGTGGTCAGAACTGGCAAAGTTATCCTGGGACAGAAAGAAGTGGAAATCCCTTGTGTGTCGCCTATACCCTGATAAGGGTGAGGGACAATGATGATGATGATGACACAAGCCACACACTGCAAAGTTGTACAGTGGGGTTTATTTTAAGCAATACTGTCATTCACAGTTTAGAAAGCTAAAAGATCCTCACAAATGAACATTTCACATGCTCGCTCATAACTTTGCTTCTTATGTTAGAACACACATTCTCTCATACATAGCATGCTCTCATAAACAAAATGCAAACTCTGGCAACATAACCCTCAACATGCGTGAACTGTTGAATCTCAATACAAAACCTGACAAGCTGCTATATAGGGAAACTATCTAAAATTATTTATATGCTAGGTCTAGACTGACTTTTGTGTCCATGATTGTGGTATAATGGGATAATATGTTATTTTTAAGTGATAACTTGTGGAAATAAATTTGTGAAATTTACCTTTAAACCAAACAAGCATATATAAAACACTGAGAAGCAAGGAATGAAACAAAAAAACATACCTAAAAACCAGAAACACAACCAAGCCACGGCCTTTTTTCCAGTTTTATTGCAGTAAGAACAGTGCTGGTTGACAGTGAAATTAATGTATAGGTTGACTGGCAGGGATGCTAATGACGACCAAGTTAGAGAAAGACGTGCGGCTAACAAACAACAAGTTTGGAAGTGGGGGAGCGCTGGTGGACTATGCTAGGGGCTGTTGGCCTCGCGCGGACTCACGCTGCTCGACGCCAATTTGTATCGACGGCGCCTGTAAACACACGAAACACCAGCCCTTACTCATCAAATAAAAATTCAAATAAATAATCATCAGTATTCTAGACAATAAGATTGGGTTACAAAAGCAACAACATGTAAGTTGTGCGGAGTTTGCAAAGTTCTTTAAAATGTTATCAAAGGTTTGCATGTTCCATTCTAACTTTGAATAAACTGAAGCTATGTATTCAGAATTTAAATCAATTGTATTATAAGTACTACAAGCACATGTTCATTCTGAAGTTTGCTACAATTTCCACATGAACTGGTCATCAGCAAGACTAACTGAATATTAATAGTAAAAAATCAAACTAAATTCAGAAACAACATCAAAAGCAGGAATATTGTTACCAACAACTTACACATATAATTCATAACAATACAGACATACACAAATATGTGGCTTGCCTGATATAACTTTGAGATCAAGCACAGAGGCACCCATGACTATTTAAAAACTATTAAAAAAGAATCCTCCTGAGCTAGAATAAGCTGCGATGTCAAAAACAATCTACCCACTGATAATATCATTACAATAAAAAACACTTTCAAAACGAGCAAATTTCTTCTTAAAATGTAAAACACAAAGTTTTTGCTTTGTTTAGCATTCCTAACTTGAAAGGCAATTTATGACGTATTTTATAAACTGCTTCAATGCACACTTTTTCATTTTTCAAAGGTTCAAAAAATTGTGAGTATGTCTGACTGACACTTGACATTTGCTGCCCGACAAATTCCACACATTTTTAAAATCATGTGCACAGTACTAACTTCTACCACGGCAATGAGACTCTCCTTAACTGTGTCTCACTTGGGTCAAGATTTCTCTAAAGACTATTCGCACAGATCTTTAGGCGGCTGAGTTGAGCAAAGCAACCCACGTCTTTTCATAAAATTTACAATGAAACAAAAGATTTTCTCACAGTATGATTTTGTACACAAAGGATTTATTTTGAATCTGGATTCAGATAGAACTTGCCAATCCAAATCTAATTTTCTCCCTTTTTTCTCCCAACTTTTCTCTTGTTATTAGTGACAAAACCAAAGTTAAGTCCATTATTTCAAAAGACATTTGCGGCAATTTGACTGACTGAACTTAAGGAAATTCGTATCGTACTGACAAGGATAAACAAAGCTTTATCTAAAGTCCTCAGCTAAAAGCACTTCATTCCATATATACATTGATTCAACTGTAAACATTAAAATTTACCATGCCTACTAGTTTACTTCAAAGTAGTTTTGAATTTTATTATAAGTTTTTCAGAACCGATGACTAATAATAAATATATCTGTTTAAAAATAGTGTTTTCCTCTCTACTCAAACTTTTATGGTACGATAATGATCTTTTCTCTGGGTCTGATTGATTGACACCTCACAGTCAATTACATTTAAAATAAAATGTTAAAAGTGTATGGATGACATGACTGGTAGGGAAAGGGAGAACACAACCTCACAACAAAGCAAGTGCCCATAGTTAACACAGGTCCAGGAAGGAGACAGCTGTTAGGAACAGTGGGCCAATTCGCTGCTGGTCCAGCATTGACTAAATCTCTGCTCCTAATTTTCTCTGAATTCCACTTCAGTTACCATGACCTTAAAACATTCAACTTTGTCCATTTGACTATTAAAGAAAAAAACCAAACTCTGGACGTTCCGACAAAACTGAAGAGCACTGCACTTCTGACTGAATAAAGCAAAGCAGCATGCATTAGCAAAGCCCCAAATAGACCAAATATCACCTGTGCTTTTGATTTTAAATGCATACAAATCTGCAGTGCTGTTATCAAATGTGATAGAAAATGTACTTTGAAATCTTAGAATTACGAGAAAGGCAGCTCTTTCAAGTGAAATGATATAAGAAATGAAGTAATGAAGAAATATAAAACATACAAAGAAGAAAGGGTGCTGCTGACAAACTGATTAAGAAAAATATAACTTAGGTTTTCAGAATACTTCAACACAACTATTTTTGATAGTTTCACGCGTGCGGTAAGAGAAATTTTAAAAACAGCATCCTCAAGATGACTTTGCAATAATTTTAAGTATTCTCACTTTTACTGTATAATCAACTTCACTTTTAGAATGGCATTTTCCAAGCTATTTTCTGTACTCATGCAAAATTGTATCAAAACAGAATGGAAGTGCCAACAAATATTTCGAGCCAAAATATTTCCAAATGATTATGACAACTGAAGATGAAAAAATAAAAGCCATGAAAAGTAAGTGGAAACTATTTTTGTTAAGCGAAATCACACTTAGACGTAAAACCTGGGATAGACTCTTCTATAGAACGTTTACCTTTAGATGCGTTCTATTTGGCGGAAGGCACAACACATCAGACTTACCTAGCAGTGACCACAGCATTCTTTGGTGCATGCCCAGGAGGTGGTTTAGGTACAGGGCCAGCATCAGAATCAGACAGAACTAGACCGCGGGCATCAGCGAGTCCCCGAGGAGAGGACGAAGAAGTGCTTTGTCGAAGAAAGCGTCGTATATGGTGGCTCCCGCGCTCAGCAGCCTCACCGAGTTCCCGTGACTTGCCGCTCCCGTGTCGAGGTGTACGTCGCGGGCTCTGCTCTCTAGGTGTTAACATATTTGGCTCGTCTTTCATGGTGACCACCACCCTGCATTCATCTTCAGGGTAAGGGTCCATACTGAATCGGTTGTCCACATTGCTGTTCCGCTCACTCATAACGGCATTTTTGTCTTTGAGTATTGATTTGGGTTTGGGGGTGAAGGGCATCCCTGATAAGGTCTCGCGGTCTCGGGTGCTGGTGGTGGAATGGCTGCTCCCATGAGGCTGTTTGCTGGCATCACTGGCCCCAGAGGCTGCGGCATCAACACTTTTCTCCCGCTTTCCAGAAGAATGAATGGGTGGCTTTCCTAGAGCCACGAGCTTACGACTTCGCTTCTCCTCGGCCTGGTCTCTGTTTTTGAACACAAATTTCGAAGGACTTCCTGAAGAGTTGTGCTTCAAGGGAGAGCCTATACGATTGTCTATGTCTTTGGCAAGTTTCTCCGGCATTTTGCGTGGACTAGAACCAAAAGATTTGTCGTGCTGGTAACTTTGACGGGATTGCAGGTGACCCATTTCTGACGGCCTCCCAGGGGTTTCCAGACCATCTTCACCCACGTCCTCTCCCCGGCCACCATTGGATTGGATGAGTTTCAAGAGGTCCGTGGTGTCTTCTTCAAACACCAAAGAACCTCGCATAGTTTCATGGCCATCACGCTCATCCAGCAGCACTAATGAGTTTCGTGCCAAACTGTCCAACTGATGGTCATCTTCATCAGCCAAAGTGTTCATCATTGCCCTCCTTCTCCGCGCTGACTTTTTCCCCTTATCGCCACCACCATCATCCTCACTTTCCTCGTTGTCACTTCCTTCATCACTAGAACCAAACGCACCCCACTGACTAGCCATGGTGAAGGGAGCAGCTCTGGTAGCATTCTCCTCAGCGGCTTCATCGCATTGGGTATGAGTCTTATCATCCGTTTGCATCAGTGCAAACGTTATGGCTGCTCTGCTAGCTAAGTCGGGTTGGCTATCCATCCTCATGTTCTCATTCTCATTGTTGGCTTCCCCGCCCTCTAAATTAGCACTTTGGTGCACTGCCATCCCATTGCCAAGCTTATCACTCACCCCAAACTCCACCCCACCACTTTCTAATCCTTCATGAAGCCTCACAGCTCTATTGCGGGAGGTAGCCATAGTGGCAGCTGTGGACGGTAATCCGTGGCCCACGGATGGTCCTGGAGGCGGAAGGCGATCTCCAGGAGAGGGTACTTCCTTGTCTGCTGTTTTAGCCATGCTGTGGTTTCCCATCAGGTCCACGCTGGCTCCCGAGTTCGCTGGCCGACCAGTCCCTTGCACTTGATACTTGGCCTGATGGGGATTCCCCCCGCTACTTCGATTCCCTAGCTCCTTCCCCACACCAGCTTCCGGCACCATGCCTTTCTTGTGAACATGCTCACTTTTTCCTTTCTTATCCTCCTTGCTTTTTTCCTTTGCCTTCGTGTCCTGCTCATACTTGGCTGGAGGAGTGTCCGCCTCTGGACGGGAGAGAACCACTACCCCTTCCTCCACGAATCTGTTGTCCACTTCGTTGAGAGGAATGAGCTCATTAGCTCTCTTCAAGGGTTCTTCACCGTCCTGATAGCTGAGGTTCTCATCCAGAACCTCTGTAGCACCATGACCTGGAGTAACCGGCCCTATATTGAGTACACTGTGGAGGAAGTAAGATTTGGTTTTAAATATTTGAGAAATAAATGACAAAACCATAAGAAATCTGTCGTCTTTCAAAGGTCTCTTCAACTTTAAAATTAATCAATACGCAAAAGTAAATAACTCCCCGCCAAAGAGCTCTGAATTAAGAAAAGATGTCTTTTTTATTTTCATTTTTAAACGGGCTGGGAAGAGGAGTCTGTGTGAATATTATATGTTGGAGTGTACGATGCCACACTGAACTTTATACACGACATATTTCAAATCCTCAAGCATGAGTTCTCCCATAAATGAATAACAAACAAAAAAATAAAAAAAAATAAAACTTACTTGGTCTGTTTCAAAGCATGTAAAGCTGAGGTGTTGGTCGTGGTGATAGATGTATCAGCATTACTCCTTTCCCAATCATACGGGTCTGAATCACGGACATTTTTGCGCCGCATACACTGGTCCAGAAGATTTGACAGCATGCTGTATTCAGGCTGATCAAAGTAATCAAGGCTCTGGATATGCTCTAGGAATGCTCGGAATTCACTTGGAAGGTTTTTCAGCAGACTTGTATGATCATATTTATCTTTCATGATGCCGACCTATAGGGAACAAAAAATATATCATGACTGGAAACAATTATTCCTGTTTGGAGAAAATTGTTTCATAAACACACAGCACCCCTATTCGTTTTACCTGGGTTTTAAGTTTTTCTCTTGTCAAAAGATTACACGACTCACACTTACTTTCTAAGAAGGGTTGCTGATAGTATATACCGTATCTTTTTTTCTTCTCTTCAATGAAACAGATTATTAGATGTTTTATTCTATACAAACCTGCTCCTTATCCTTGATCTTCCTCCACGGCAACTGTCCAGAAACAAACTCCACAACCATGTAAAACAAGGACCAGAGATCATCATGACGACCCATCTCCTGGAAGTCAATATCATATATCAATATATTACATCCCAAGAATTAATGCCCAGTTGTATACAAGAATTTTTTTTTTCTTTTAATTTGCTGTTATTAAAAAAAAAATTTTGAAACCAAAACTGATAACATACTGTGTACTTATAATTGGTTATGCAATTTTACATAAACTGTTCATCAATAAAAATCTTTAAAAATGTTGTCGTCATAAAACACCTATTCACAGTCAACCATGCCCAAGTCTTGCATCAATAATATTTTAAACTTTTTAGTAATAATGTTAGCCATGCAAAATAGAAATAACAAATGCACTGGGTTTTTTAACTGTTTTTTTTTTTATTTAACCTCATGTTCTCTCTAAATGGGGAATTTCGTTTGTTTGTTTTAAAACCTGAAAAAATATACCCCATAAAATATAATAGGGAACTCAAATTCCTTCAAGACCTTCAGAGACTTGGAGTGTATCAGGTTTTCAAATGCATAAGCAAATCTAGACTCCTAGACAGAACACATACTCCATAGGTTTATTTCTCCCAATAAAATATGCTGGCACCCCCTTCACAGTTTCATCATGTCTAGTGTCTACTTAATAACACATAAGCATAGTTTGAAGCTATTGCCTTCTGGTCGCAAGTATATTCTGACTATATTAACATACTTAACTAAAATATCCAATCCACTTGCACTGCGATTTTGTTCGTCAAGTTCTTCCTTTACATTAAGGATACTTTGGTTTACTATTTAAAGTGACGTATAAAAGCTATCTTAAAGTCATCAAGACAAAAATTAACAAACGTTCTGCATTTATATCTTCGGGGGTCCAACGCTCGACATTTCTGTCGAGGGTTATCCACTTTTAATTTTTCAGCTTCCCCACAGCATTGGTCCACTTCATTATCATACTGGATTCCTATTGTGCATTTCAAATACAATACACATGATTTTTACATTTTAGCAATATGAGAGCCAGGACTGTAATTTTGTGGGCTGATATTGCTGTGTGGGTGTTTTTCAAAGTCTGTATAAATCACAAACCTTATTCTTGTGAGCATTGATAGAAGCGTATCTCACAGTTCCTCGGAAGCCGGCCGCTGAACGAGGTTGTCTCACTTCACCAGATGCTGTGGTGTATTGCCTTGCTAGCCCAAAGTCCAGCATGTACACTTTTCGATGATTTGGTTGTCGTCCCATTGCAAAATTAGACTAAAGAGAGAAGGTAGTTTAATTCAACAGCAGCCCACAGAGACTCCGTATCTCCTGATGTATCAAGATTTATTTTTATCATTAAAATATATGAATGTAAAAAGGAATTTGACACTTATATTTAAAAGGATACCCATGATATTTATTTTTGCACTTACCTATGACGCATAAAAAGAAAAAGAAGAAAAAACAAAACAAATAAAAGTGAAAATTGCTCTTGCTTCTCCCTACAGTTAGTCTTGAAAAGTCTTTATAAAAAGATTCTCATTTAAAATTCACAGGTGTTTCCTCCCAAAGTTTTAGTAAGACTAAATTAAACACTATTCTCAGAAAAACAAAACATAACAGTAAACGATATTAGGAAAGAGAAAAAGAACAGCAGCCCACATACAGGTTTAATATCTCTGTGCAGGAAGCCGACATCATGGATAGCTTCAATGGCATGCAGTATCTGGGTAGCAAGCCTGAGAGTCGAGCTCAGAGAAAAACATCCTCGAGGCTGACTTCTACGTAGCTCTGCTAAGTTTTTGCCTTGAAGAGACATCACCACATAGTTGTATCTTTCATTCCGGCCACAACCAATAAAACGACAAACATGATCCCGACCTACGAAAAAGAAAATGTAGCATATCAAGTTTATTTTACTTTTATGAAAAGTCTAAATTTGAAATTCAAATCTTTAAATGAAACTTCATGTCATGAGGTGAATTATATATTATAATTCATAAGAGGCTTTAGACTAAGTAAGTTGGCGCGGTGGCCGAATGGTTAGTGCATTGGACTCCTAATCCAAGAGCGAAGGGTTCGAATCCAGGAGGTGACCACGTTGCATCCTTGGGAAAGACACTTTACACCATTTTCCTCTCCCCATCCAGGTGCAAATTGGGTACCGGCATATTCTGCTGGGGAAGTAAACCTCCAACAGACTAGCGTCTGTCTAGGAGATGAAGTTAATTCATTTCTTCTGCTTCACCTTCCGAAACCAGGATGAGCTCCGGCTCATTGGCCTCATGGCCTTGAAGGAACTTTACTTTTACTTCAGACTAAGTACTTTGCAATCTGTATTGAATGATACAAAATTAGAAAAAAAACAAAACAAAAAAAAACCGCTTTAGAAGCAACTGCACAGTACATTTTTAAATGCACACAGTACTTGTCAGCACCATCACATGTGCCTTGCAAATTAATTGTATTACGATCACAATAAATAATTATGCAAGTATATTAGCAAAACTACATCTACGTAACATACCTTGCAATTTTTTTAGCACCGCCACCTCCATCTTCAGCACCTGCTTCACCTGCCTGGCTGACTCCAGCTTCAGGGCCACACATTCTCGACTGACCAAGTCTGTGGCTTCGTAGATTTCACCAAAGCCCCCACCTCCAATTTTCTTCAGCTAGGAGACAAAACAAAGATGTGGAAAAATAGCAGACAACCGGACACTAAATAAAAAGTATAATAAATTATATTAATACTGACAAAAGTGATAATCCTTACGTTTCCTTTCCTTTTTCACATCCATGTAGTTCCCTGCTGACTGTACTCAGCCATAATTATCCATAGGCTTCTTCAAATACATAATTTGTGTTCTCCCTTTTCATTCCATATTTTCTAACACAATTAATACCACTGCTTCTGCTTCAGCCCCTGTCAAATTCACAGAGCTGAACATCTTACAACTACCACAACAATCGCCCCATTGCAAAAGACAAAGAATAGGAAAAGCACTGCCTTCTTTCTTTTTCATTCACCTTGGTAATGGTTGCTTCTAGTTTTTATTATTATTATTTTGGCTTCCATCATCTCCTATTTCTATTAACTACATACACTTGCACCATTTCATACAAAATGACATAAGCTGTGAAATAAATTGGTGTTCAAAATGTGTACTACCTTTTAAGAAGATAAAATTAGTACCTCGCTAAAAAGCACAATTGCATATATCAGTTACGGAATATTCATGACAAACTTGATCTTTCGTAACTGTAAAGCATTATATGTCATATCGATTTCTCATTAAACACCCTGACTGTTAACTTAAAAAAAATTGTGAAGACTTACAACTTTGAAGCGATCTTTGACCACCTGGCTGACTTGTAACAGGTCTTCTGTTGTGGAGGTCATGCTTTTTGGCAAGAGTGGAATTAATCTTCACTCAGTCAATGATCTGTATTAACCCATTCTATGTTTCTTCGTATCCTGTAACAAACCAAGTGAATAAAAACAGAATGTGTATTACAATAACATGGGCAAACAATTTCAAACCTTTTGAATTTTACAATTAACCCTAGCCATATTGTTTTCTATACATTCTATAACTTAAAACTCCTTTGTCAAACATAAACCATCACAATACACAATTCATATGGTCTGTGTCACTTCTATTTGGACCCAAAAAAGTTTTAATTCAATAAATAATGCACAATAAAAAGAGGGGGGTGTTCTAGGGTTGTATATCTATTCACAAATCACAAATGATGAAGGCTCTACTTTGACTTGTCTGCCAGTGACTACCACATGGTAAAATTATAGAAGAACTAAATTCTTGCTCTACAATAGTTCACAAAACCTCCAAAGTTCTCATTCATAACAGAGAAAAATGAACTGCAGATGTACACATGTAAATATAATAAGTATGTGATGAGATCAAAGGCAAAAGAAATTCAAATTCAATCAATAAAGAAAGGACAAAGAGAGTCTAGATCAAGTGTATATCTTGTTCACTGATGATTGTATGTATACATGCAAATCATTATGGATGGAGATGTGGTAGAAAAACCTACCATGGCTCCCACCTATCAACCACAGGACTTCACTGTAAAGTAATAAAACAAATTCATAATCTGTAACACGATAATGATATGAATATCAAAATCAAGACATTGCTTCCCCTTGTCTTGATTGTGATTTATTGACAAAATTTCCCAGTAGTCTCTAGATCTGGAGTATATTTAGATCTAGATCTAACTCCATCAAGAATACACGAAGATGCAGATTAATTAGCTGTCCATTAAATCTTATTATGATCACAGACGAAAACGTGATGCTGATAACATTGAAATGAACGTAAAAATCGCGATAACACAAAAGACTCGTTCTTCCCTAACAACAACGACACAGCCAAGGAAGCGGCCATCTTGAATTCTTCATGGGAGAAATCATTGAAAACATAAATTTTAGGGATCATTCATTGTCTGAAACCCAATAACTGGAATCAAGACGCTTCGCACCAAAAAATCATTCCTAACAAACTCCTTAAATCTTCTCGTTCATACACAATAAAGATCTAAATCTGATGGCATAAACTAACAAAAAATCGACCGATTTAGTGAAGTCCTTCATGGCTTAAAAAGACCATAGACTTATGTCTTATCCTAGTTTTAATTAATTCCGTACTACAGTAAGGGTTATTAGAAAGGCACCATTGCTGTTTCAACATGTGGAAAAAGCCATAGACCTATGAGTAAAAATCAAGAAGCATCAGCTTTGCCGTAAAGCCTAAAGGAAAGAAAATTAAATACTTTTAACAGTTGATTTATAGCCCAAACAATTACGTACTAACAAGATATTGCTGCGTCATAACACGACAACAACAAAAAAGTGTTATAAGACAAAGGGTTGACCACTTTTTTTGTGGGGGGGG
>JBDFRD010245247.1:0-11167 GCA_039654405.1 Bullina lineata
TCTCTCTCTCTCTCTCTCTCTCTCTCTCTCTCTCTGTCTCTCTCTCTCTCTCTCTCTCTCTCTCTCTATCTCTCTCTCTCTCTCTCTCTCTCTCTCTCACACACTCTCTCTCTCTGTCTCTCTCCCCTTCTCTCCACCCCCCAATCATTTCAGCACACACAAAGGATGAGATGAAAAATAATTTGAAAGAAATGTTGTGTACACTTTCAAACTTTAGTTAAAAAGAGTGCTCACTTTATATATGTTTAAAACATTTTTGTCCTATAAACCCTGTCAAACAAAGTAAAAGAAAAGGATTAAAAGAAAAACAATAATAGCAAAAATTATTTTCTTTTTCAGTATATCTTTCAAGCAGAAGAGCAGAAAGAGTGGTTCAAGACAATGGGCCGGAATCTTATAGGCGACCTACTTCTTAAAGCAGATAAGGTAACAATAACATTTCTCCTTTTCTTATTCCTGATAACATTGGTAGGTGTGTGTTTGTGCTATGTAAACATCTTCAGACCAGTACCATGTGTGTGCATTCTTCAATGAAGAAAATAATTCATAGAAAAGTGATCAGACTCAGCTCAAAGCAACATGGAGCCAATACTTGACCATAAAGTGGACGGATGCTACAGTGAAGCTGAAGTGCGTAATACAATTTTAATAGAAGCTATCCCAAATGTTAAATACAACGAGTAACTAGTGCTGTTGTTTTTCTTGTTTGCCCCCTGTGGGACAGAAATTTCAAGTTTGGTTTGTATTTGGGTTTATTATTGGTATAGCTTCTATTAATTGTATTACCCAGTTTCAATACTTGACCATGTCTCTCTTCTGGGGTGAACACACATAAGGAGAAGATTTATGAGGCTTTGCCAGAAGCATGTGCCCCAAAAATTACACTTCTGTTCTGATAGTTATGGACATAATTTGTCAAATAACTGAAAAACTTTTGAAAGTTTTGCTAAAATGGTTAGAAGGAAGAGATTGATAGAATTATATAGCCATGAGTCATTTGCATCTCAGAATGTATCGTACATGACAAATTATATAGTGTCTGCATCATCATAGTTATGAACAAAAATTTTTTAATGAAATGATTAAACGAACGCATCAGTTATGTCCTGGTTAAATTTTGTTGATATCATTTGCCTAAAGAATGGTGAGATATTGTTCATATATTATCTTCCCCTCAGGATGTTGAAGAATTCTATGCTTCCTTCGATAAGATGATGAATTATGTCGGCATTTGCTCCAACTGGTCTCGCATTGAAGAGGAGCTGAGAGGCAGAGGGGTGAGAATAAAGAAAGAAGATAAGATTAAGAACCATAGACGTATGTAATTCTAGTGTGTGCTGATATGACAGTAACACAATTGGCTCCCATACTCTATTCCGACTGTGTTTTTTTTTCTCCCAAGTAAAGATGTGCAATGTCTTTGTGTTTGTTTTGTCTTCAGTACACTTTGAAAATAGTAAGGCTGATGCATTTGATCTTCACGTTTTTCTGTTAGTAAACAAAAAGCTATTGAATGCTCTTTGAATTCATTCATCTTTCACTGTATGAAATAGAGATATGATGTGGTTTGTTCAATTGTTAGAAAGAAAAGAGAGAAACCCAGGAAGACCATCAAAGCATACTTAATACACTACACAATACCTAGAGTGCTTTCATGTCACTGTTGTTGAAAAGGTCTGAATAAATGCTTACATTTTAAAATGATGAAGTATTAACAAAATCATTTTAAATATGTCAAAATAAATGAGAGGAAAAGGTTATACTTTGTTTGTTGTATCCTGACATAATGAAGTTTCATGTTTGCTCCAACTTCTTACTATTGATGACAGTATTATTTGCATTTAAAAAACAGGCCTCTTGTTTGAGCATGAATGGTTGCTTTTAACAGGTACGCTGGCGCAGTAGCCGAATTGTTAGAGTGTTGGACTCCTAATCCAAGGGTCCAGGGTTCGAATCCGAGAGGTGACGGTGTTGTGTCCTTGGGAAAGACACTTAACACTATTTTTCCTCCCCACACCCAGGTGTGAATTGGGTACTGGCATATTCTGCTGGGGAAGTAAGCCTACGAGAGACTAGTGTCCTGTCTAGGAGATGATGTAAAAATCATCTGTTCCGCTTTACGCTACCAAAACCAGGATAAGCTCCGGCTCTATGGGCCTCATTGGCCTTAACCCTAATACTGCCCAATGGAATGTACCAGAGTACCAGGGGAGATTTTTCTAATGTATAAATGTGGGGGTGGGACAATTGCATGAAATGATCCTTCTATTCCCCTTTTGGGATACATACAAAGAAAATTGGAGGAGAATTCAATGGGTTTTTTTTCCATATATTTTGCCTGTTTTTATTTAGACACATTTGCGTAGTTGGGAAGTACTAGGGTTAAAGGAATTTGACTTTTTTTTTTACTCAACAGGTACGGGTTATGTCTTTCTATGACATTGTTCTTGATTTTATTCTAATGGATGCATTTGATGACCTTGCAAACCCACCTTCTACTGTGATCACCGTTGTTCAGAACAGATGGCTGTCCAACGGCTTTAAGGAAACTGTGAGTGAACCAGATTGCACAACCATCAATTTCTAAAATTGTGTTGAGAATGTCTTATCTTTTCTTGTAAGAAAATACTGCTTCTGTGAGGGCATCCTTTACTAAAAGGATCAAACAGCTTTAAAGCAATGCTCAACATTTTTGTTTTCTGGGGTGAAATTAGCTGAAATCGCCTGCATAGATCAGAGCGTGATTTCATTTTTTATTAAAAAAAATGTATTTCTCTGTAACAGAAAGGTTCAGGAGGATGATCACTAAATTTTAAAAACAATTGTTTTCAGCATTTTCAGAGAATTTGATTATGGCTACAATGTTCCAGATGTTTTTGCGTTTATCACAAAAATATAATTGAAAATGTGACTGTATGAAAGGGAATCGTTATGATGAAATAATGTAGATTTAACAGGAAACTGATGTTTTTGCAAATAAAAAAAAATTTTAAAAAAGACTAAAAATCCTTTCATTTTGACATAACTTTCTGGTTTGACAGGATATATTTCAGGTCTAAAAATATTTCATAACTGTTTCGGTATGTTTAATATAGCGAAATATAGCATGCGTCTTTCGGAAATAATGAAATAATTATGTTGAATGTTGCAACAAAAACAAAACTTAAAACCCCCTCACCTTCCTAGATGGAATTAAGTTGTACTCCCAACCCAAGTGTTCTGGTTCAAATCCAAGTGGGCAACCATGTTGTGTTGTCAGCAAAGACACTTTACACTTGCTCTTGCCACCAAGGTACAAATTGGATCCAGGGGAAATAAATGCACAATAAACTAGAATCCTGTCTGTTGATCATCTGTTCCACTTCAAGCTACTATGACCAGGATAAACTCCGGCTCTCTGTGCCATTAAGGCCTTGAAAATTCTTTACATATTGTTAATTTTCGTTGCTATTGTTCATTAGAATGTTAATATTACTAAGAATGACATGTTCCCCCTTTTTTCTTTGATCTTCCAAGGCTCTTGCAACTGCAGTTTGGTCTGTGCTGAAAGCCAAGAGAAGCCTGTTGAAGGTTCAGTCTTCCCCTCTTGTTTCGTGATCCCCTCTTCTTGTGTTTGTTCTGCTTTAGCCTTTTTGCAGACATGCCAACTTTACGGGTTCGCTGTGAGAAATTACGGGGAGCCGTCAGAAATTATGGTTTACGGGCAGTCAGGGACAAATCAAAGCGAAGATATACGCTTTTAAATCTCATTGCCATTGCGTTCTTAGTTCTCTGGCGTTATCCTTGTACGCAGTAAAATTACTCTTTTGGGTCCTCCTTTTACTGCGAGTTCAGCTTGTGATTACATGAAGCCGCAAATGGGGTTGGCATGTCTGTTTTTGCTTTCTTGTCACATTTAATGTCTTTTTTATACTTCTCTCGGGCATCATTTTGCTGTGTTTGTTATAAAGTACTGAGGGAGTAGGATGAGGAGAAAGAAACCTTCATAGTATTTTTGGGAAGAGATCTCAACATTTTTGTTGTGTCAAAATGTTTTTGCACAGTTGTAGGGATAATGACAAGTCAGACTGACAATTTATAAGATATATTTTCAGTATAAGGAAGACGAAAGATAGATCCAACAAGAAGTAAGTGAAACTCATGGTACAAACAGGTGAAATGATTGTCAGTATGTATATGAAGTTGGGAATACTTTATATTGTATTACATTACATGATTCTTTGTAACAATATAATGTGTTTTGAGAAGCATCAATAATATGGGTTGTAGGAAATGTTATCGAATAGAAACTGATAATAAACAATAAAGAAGCTGACAGTGAATATGTCAGTGGAAGGAGAACTGATAATGTATACCATAGAAGACTGACAATATAATATGTAGGAGAGATTGACAATATAAACATGTACATTGTATTAGGAAAATCTCCTTTAACCCGTACTTCCAAGCATTGTCTGAAGACCACAGAAAAATCTTATTGCCCTTTGAGAAAATATCATTCAGGAGTGTCCCTGATGACTGATGGCTTTTGAAATATAGTAATGAAATTAGTAGAGATAAAATTTGTACTCTTTTTTCTGATCATTGTGAGGATGGTTTGACCATTGAAATAAAAGCTTTTTTTCCTTCTCTGCTTCTTTTCCAACTTAAATGATGGCACTAGGCTAGATAGTTAAAAATAAAGTCCATTGATGTTTTCATGTGTTAAAATCAAGTTGTTTTTTTTTCCCCTCAAATGGTCTATTCATGTTATGGTGTGATTGATTTTGCTACCAATAATAACAAACTGATACATCTCTTCTCCAGTTCAACGACGGCTTTATTGCACACTTTTACTCCATATCAGAGCACACCAGTCCTCTCTTGGCTTGGGGATTCCTAGGCCCTGAGTCAGATCTCAAGAACATGTGTAACTTTTTCAAGGTAAGTCTTTTTTTTCTCTTTTACTACACTTTGACTTATGTTAAGTGTGCTAAGAAAAAAACAACCTTTCTGTTTGGATGGATTCTGTCCTATTTGAATGACCTGGGCTTTTCAGTATGTCTGTATAATGTTAATGTAGATATCCAGCTCTTGTAGTTCCCAGTCCGCCTAAGCGGGAGTTCAGTATAAGTCTACTGCCTCACTAATGAGCACATAATTGAAGGCGAATACAGAAAATAGGCCATGGGTCCAGCAGCCCTGCCTTATTTTAAAAAAAAGTATATAATAAAGACTACTGTAAGAACTGATACAATATTAGACCTTTTCTTGCTAGTGGGCAAAATAGGAGCAGCAGTAGAACAAAAGCATGAAAAGGTTGCAAGGGTCAGACTGGTATTGTGAACTGAAAAATACCTACAATCAAGACTCCTTAGAATTAATGGCAGAGGAATGAAAAAGAAGTGACACAAAATTACTTTCAATTAATTAAATTACTTCAACATTTGTTTGGGTACATTTATGTTGAGCATACTTATTGTATGCCTTGATATATTATGGTGATGGAGATTTGAGTTAAAAAAGATAGTATTTTTGAAAAGTGGAAGGCAGAAGCACTCTTTGTGAGTCCTGGATGCAGGATCCATAGAAATCTATGGAAAAAAAAATGTAATAAGAACTGCTTGTACAATCAACAATGTAAATGTCATAAATCAGTATTTTTAAATAGAACAATATAATAGCATTTTCGTTGTGATTTGTTTTAGCATATTAAATGTATTTTAAAAAGTATTATTTTTGTTGTAGCAGTTTTATATATATATATTTTTCCCCTTTTATTCTTTTTTGTTTTAGGATTTGGTTCTCGGTTTCATCCGTGAAATCTTCAGTTTTGACAAGGTTCGATTCACAACAGTGGAGGCCCTGGCTGAAGACATTTTGAAAATTGCTGCAGAGAAAAGCAAAATAGCTGCTGAGAAGCTTTCGATTGCTGATGACGAGGACACTATCATTGGGTTTTAAAGTTTATACAATATATATATATATAGAGAGAGAGATTTGTTGCTCTTTGTCAGATCAGTTTGTACGATATATTGTTTACTTTCTTTTTTTTTTCCACAAGAATGTTGTAGATTTAAAAGGAGTTTTGCAAGAATTTTTAAATATGACATTAATATAAAGAAATGGAGTTCAAAGAACAAGGTTGTACTCTTTGACTTGAAATGCTATCTTAATTACTCAGTAACCTCTTCACTTCTTTGTTTTTTCCTGCTGTATGCTGAGAAAAATTCCTGTAGTGCGTGAATATTAAGGTTATATTCTTTATTTTTCTTTTACTTGCTTAGTATTAGAGAAAAACATGCAAAACATAATATGTCAAATGAAAAGTGAACGTAGATTCTAATAAAATAAATATTGTGAAGGCGTAGAAAGATGTGTAAAAGTTAAATGAAGAGAAAGAAGAGCTCAAAACTTTCATCCATTAAATTATAAAATCATCATTGTCGCTGTTCACGTCTAGATAGATCTAGATTTCATCAAGTTGGCCTATTTAATCAGTCGTGAACATTTGTAAGTTGTATTTTTGAAGCCATTTTGCTCAGCACTGCCAGTAAAACAACCCGCTCTTGACTGGCTAGGCAAGGGTCAAAACATGCTGGCCTATTCAGCTGCCTCTCATTTACACATACGCGCATGTTTTCATACTAGGCACACTCAAATGAAGAAACCTATTATAAAGGAATATCACATGCCTCAAGAAAGAATTAGCTTTGAGGGAATGTCACTGTACTTACTCAGATGCGTTACTGAAGCGAGATATCGATGGAGGAAAAGTCTTTTTTTAATCAGACATACAACAAGTGAACAGTGCATTTGCACCCTGGATTTGGAACGTATGGCACGCATTAACAAGGCAGTGAAGGGGTTAAAATGAAGGTCTTGTAGTTTCTATTTTATCATCACAATTTTGTGTAAAATTGTTTTCTAGTCAGTGGTAGGTGTCGCTCGTCCAGATGTAGATGCTTAAGGGACCAGAAATAAACATTGGAAGTTTTGTTCTACAAAATTGGAGGCAACTATTCAAAAATTGTGCTTGTTATTGATGTGCGTAATTTTATTCTCCATTCTGATTAATAGAAGTAAAAATAATTAATTCATCTTATACAATAATGTAAAAAGAACATGGCAATATAATCAAAAATGTTCAAATATTTTGGCCTCTCTTCCTCAATGTTCATTGGTGGATTTTCCATTTTAGAATTTCATGAAACAACTTTTTTCTAGCTGGCCGTCATTAGTGTCTACAAAAAAAACAACAACACCAAACCCCATTTTTCTCTTGAAAAGAACATTCATAACTTAACAGTCAAGTATCTGGACTCACAACCATCAGGTCATGGGTTCAACTCCTCGCTGTGTAATTGTCTGGACTCACCATTATCAGGTTATAGGTTCAAATCCTGTCTTTTGTTGCACATGGCACTTAGTCCTTGTGAACACCAGCTCAAGTCAGAATTGTGGACGAGCATCCGCTGCTGAGGAAGGAAATCTAGAATTCACTGTTGTTCTGTGTTGGACATGAGCTAATATCATCTTTCCCACTTCACACTACTGAAAAGAAGAAAGCTACAATTCACTATTGTCCCATATTGGGAAATGATGTCATATTATATTTTCTACTTCACACTGTTAAAACCAGGATAACCTCTACTTCTTGGGTTCTATGGCAGTGAGAAGCCTTTCA
Source organism: Bullina lineata (assembly GCA_039654405.1). NCBI lineage: Eukaryota > Metazoa > Mollusca > Gastropoda > Bullinidae > Bullina > Bullina lineata. Next base: position 7,667 of record JBDFRD010245247.1, read on the forward strand.
ATTTTTTGTTTGTTTGTTTTTTCATCAGAAAATAAATGTGGTTCAAAGCCAAGCAGTCCTTTCTATTTGGCATCATTAAAAAAATTGCTTTCTTCAAAGGCAGCCCAGTTATAACCCATGCAAAGATACTTTTTGTCTTGGTTTCTCATTTTTTGTGTGTGTAGAACTTGAAGTATAACTGAGGTGTCAATTTATGATGAAACACATGCAAAAGAAGTGTACAATCTAAACTCATTGGCTCTTGAAATTCCCATGATGAAGTCAATAGGGATGTAAAACCAAAGCTCAAAACCAATTTTTCAACGTCCCTGTACCTGGACAAATATTATGGCTCGTATGGACCTTTCTAATTTGTTAGCAAAGGGAAGTAATAATTTCTGTATGTATGTATGTATATTGTATAATATGATTTTTAACATTTCTTTTTCGCCCTTTGAAAAAGAACTGTTTAATTTTTTTCAGCAAATAAGATTGTTGTGGGAAAATGAACAAATTTTTTCTGAGGGCCATGTTCATACAGTGGCTTAGTGTGAAAGACTAATGCCTACAGCATCAAACCTCTCATTCCCTGGACATGATTCTTGCTTGGTCATCTTATTATTTGTTACTTTTTTTTTGTTTATGCTCATTCCATAGAATTGATTTTTCTGAATGCATGTATCATTTTCATTTTCATTACCAATGTCCAGATCATCACAAAGTGATTGAATAATTTACCAGTATGCCTTAGAAAACAGAATAGTGAAAAAAGGGTGTAGTGGGAGAAGAAGATTTAAGACAATAAAGAAAATGGCTATGAATTTTCACTAAATGCTTGTTAATGAAATTATGGGAGGTAAGGGAAAAGAGGGGGGTGGGGGGTATTTCCAGTTCTGAGAATCTGATAAAGAAAAGTTTGTATTGTACTGTGCAAATTGAAATGGCCTTTAGTTCTCATTAGCCTTTTCCCAGTCTTGTCATTTAAAGTAGGTTTGTCTTTTTTTTAAGCAAGTGGGTTAGAAAATGAAATGATGGCTTCAGTGTATCAGACAAAAGGTGTATTCCCCCGCCTCATTTGAGGTGACATCACCAAGACTTGTTACAAAGTTTTTTAAAGCTGCTTTTATTTCTGTGTGAAATTTTGCTTACAAAGTTACACCTGAACAACCTCAACGTCAAAGTATCTCTGAAGTAGTTTTTTGCAAAATTTTAGCTGCTAAGTGCAGAATGTTCATAACAATTATTTTTGATTTCTTCTTTCACATTCTGCCTTTTTTTTTTTTGAAGGCTCAACTTCTAATGTCGTCAAAGAAAGCAAAATGTCACTTGAGTTTTTTGATTCAGCACAACATACACAACACAAAACAAAAGACTAATTTCTTTAATTAACAAAACAAAATCGTAAAGGAAGTACTTACTTCATTTAGAACAGAAATGCAATATGTTTACAGAAACTGTGATATATACTTAAGTGCATTAATTTTTTGTCAGAGATACTGTCAGTTCATTGAGGCTATCTGCATCAAAATTAATGTTAATTAACTGGTCTGTGCAGTCTTGGAGAATGAGGAACTTTTTTTTGTAAACATCCCACTGCCTTTTTAGTTTCAATGTTTGGCTTCTTTTTTTCATGCTGGAAGAAAGAAGAGTTGTTGTTTGGTATCTTTAAGAAGACAACGTTATTGGTAATCTTCTGTGGATAGTGCACAGACATACCAATTGTCCATTTTTTCAAATTAATATTAAAAGGGATGGAAATAGCTTCTTATTGTGGCACTAAACATAAACCATAGAATTTGCCTGTATTATTTTTTGTATCAATAACACTTAACAGAAATAGTGTTTCTCATGATTAACAGATGGCATGTGGACTTTGGTTTTTCGTGCTTGACAAAATATTCAGGGTAACGGGTAGTTAATTGCTTTTTTCGTATATGATGTATCGTTCATTATGTCTTGTTCACTGTGACATAATGTAGATGTAGATTTCTAATTGTCGTCCATTCTCTAGTGTACTTTTTTTAGGACATAGTATTGCACAAGCGTGCTTCCAGTTACTGTGTATTTCTCTGGTTATGTATCAATTCTAGTTCAGATTTGTAAATGTATCTTTAATTGCCTTTACAGTCTTGTCTGTGAGGGCAAGATTTCAAATATACATTTATGATTTCAAAAGAAAATGTGTCCACCAAAGAGGGTTGTTGTTTTATTAATTCGTAGAGATATATATAATACACATTTTGTTGAACGCTTATGGGTGGAGTTTGGTGACTTTGATGTTTTGTCATTCAGAGTCTGGGTGTAAAAGGTAAAGACATCAATACCGAAAATATAAATGTAGTAAACATTCCCAAAATGTCTTGTCACAATATGAAACAAACTGAAGACTTCAGGCTGGAAACTAATTATGAAAACATGTTTTACAAGAGTTTAACTTTTTTAAGACTTTCATTCTTCTGTTTGTTTATTGTTGTTTTTTTAAAATATTGAAGCTTTACTGCTGTTTTTTTCCACTTTTCTGTAACTTTTCTTATCCATGTTTCTTACTTTCGTGAATTTACTCAAGTACAAATTATGAATGTAAAATCTTTTTTAATGAAAATGTATTCGTTCAATGATATTTTTGTTGTTGTTTGTCTTTGAGATTCTTAAAATTGTGTGGGGATTAAGGGGGACAGCTTAGAAAATGGAGGATGTGTCTTGAGGTAAAGTAATGTTGGGATATATTTCTCAAGGCACGACAACAAATACAAAGGCAGTTGTGCTTTCATGCTGTGAAAAAAATAGAAAGGAAATTATTTGAAATTGTAATTTAGTCAGAAACATTTTTTTTTGGGAAGATGGATTTCTGTAGCAAGGCATCAATTCTTGTGAATAATTATAAATGAAAAGATTCAGTATAATTTTCAGCAAAAGACATGCAAGAGATTAAGTTCAGAGTATTCAAATAATATACAATTTTATTTTCTTCCATACGCAAAAAAAAAAAAGGAAGATTTAGCAATTTATTCTTTTTATTAAATTCTTTTTTTAACAAATAGTAATCATGAGCTTGTATCTCTTTTTTGTTGTTGTTGTCAAACAAAATCCAAATATGAAAAGATGCCTATCTTTCAAAATTTATACGCTGTCGTTAGGGGGTGCAGAAATAGATTATGCATTGTATGTGTTGTGAAAATAATATGTATTCATTTTAACTGAAACGGCCAACTTCAGAACTTTGTTTCTTGGAGCTAGACTTGTTTCATATTGTGGAAAAGTAACGCTTTGACTCATTTGAAGTTGAAATGTGATTTGTGTTGTATCTTCCATGTCAACATGTACTACTATTGCCATCCTTGTTTAACTTATTGTGAACATTAAATATGGTATCAATTTAAGTGTTTCGTTTTCTCCAATAATTCCTTCAGATAATGCTATTAGAAAACTCAACTGTTATTTTTTTTCTGTGTTGGGGGGGGGGGGGGGGGGGGGGGGGGGGGGGGGGGGGGGGGGGGGGGGGGGGGGGGGGGGGGGGGGGGG